>OY720444.1:71943154-72145393 GCA_963082915.1 Dolichopus griseipennis | reverse complement strand
AGCCATTAATCAGCCATTAAAAAAGTTGTTTAACTTGTCAAATGTCAAATAATTGAACTTTGAAAAAATTTTTTTATTAAAAAATAAAAATATATATTGTCAGAATAAAAAATTAGTAAAATTATTAATTTTTTTCTATCTATTCTAGAGTTTAATAATATCAAACCATTATTCAAAATAGATATACAATAAACTTTAAACTATTGAATATTTTTTAATTTAAAAAATTTGTAAACAAAACAATGACAAAAAAAACGCCAATGTCAAAACATGTACATTTCATTGTAGACACTCTTTGTTGACTACGTAATGAGAGCGAAACAAGAGCGTCATTGTAATTAATATACTTTGGTATATATGTTTAAAAATTAGACATATTAATAAACTAAATCCTATCTGGAAATTAAATTCTGCTTAGGAAGACAGTTTTGACTTTCATCCTTAAAAAAATAAATTTAAAAATAATCAATCCAATATAATTCTAAACAGCAACAAGAGGGTTGAGTTCAAGTGTGCAGTTTTAACTTTGTAAGTCCAAGTTAAATAGGTATTTTTGATTGCAATTATGACAGATTGTTGTAGTATTTATTTTTTTTAAGAGTTACCAGATGTCTCAAACATTGACATTTTATATTGCTAATAAAAGTCAGAAATAAAAACTTATACTTTAAATTTAACAGCAGTTCTTTTCCAGAAAACTTCCTGTATTTTTAGGTCTTGTAACTTCAATTTAACCAAGCTTTACGCACCGTTTTCATATACTAACTTAATCAAAGCTTTTAATTTTTAATAAAAAGGTTAGAATTAAAAAATTACGTAAACTACGAAACTTTTCAATAATTGTAATAAATTTTTGTAAACCATAAGTAAAAATTGCATCCAGGAAATTTTATTTTTTTATTTAAATATTTTTTTAAAAACTTTAAGTTAAAGATATATAATTCTTTTATTCAAACGAATATTAATTATTTTAATATCTTAAAACTTTTAATTACAACCAAAAGAACACATGTCTATATTCATTTTATACATAAATACACACATGTATTTTCAAACTTAATAAATTAGATCTCATTAAATTTTCGACAAAATTTTCAAAAATTAAAATTAAAATATAAAACAAAAAAAAAATGTATGTTTTTTTCAACTTAATTTTCATTTAATGCATTCGTAAATGTTAGATGTTTTTTTTTTTCTTCCTTTACTCTCCAAATTATATTTTTATAACTTACTTTTGTATTTTTTTTTTTTTTCTTTAAATTACTTCTTATTTTGTTTGTTTGTATGTATTTTATATTGAATTAATATATATATATATATATATATATTTTAAAATATATACTTTCTACTGGGTAACTAATAAACTTAATGTAACTTAACTAAAAAAACACAATTTCTTTTAATATTCATCCTGAAAAAAAAAGTAAAAACACTGCAAAAATCAAACACCAACAATTCAAATGTATCTATAGATTACATATAAACCAGGTACTATATATTTAATATATACTTTAATTTGAATTGTATATAAATATATATATATATGTTTGTATGTACACATTAAAATTACAATAACCAAAAAATAAAAACCAAGTAAAATTATTTTTTTGAGTCCTTGAACTTGCCAAAAATCCTTTATAACCTCTTATACACACATGTATACACACATTTATACATATATGTTTAATATACATATGATAAAATGTTTATAACCATACTGTAATGAGTGAGTCGACAAAACACAAAAAAAAAAACAAAAACACTAACAAAAAAGAAATTGACTTTTGTTTTTTTTTTTTTTGATTTTATTTTATATCTGTATAAAAATTATTTTGTGTTTTTACATATTTAATAATATATGTACGTATGTACTTTGTAAATATACTTAGATATATATGTATATTCATATATTCAGTCATATAGGCAAGTTAAAAATAATAATAATAAAAATAATACTAATAGCAATAATAATAAGAATAATACGAATAATAAAAGTATGTATTAATTTTTTTGTATCTGTACCTGTAGTTTGGTTACCCTTATTAATGTATCTTAAGATACCTACAATATTACAATGTTATATCCGTGCTAATAAAAAAAAATTGTACAAAAATTAAATGAAAAAAAAATTTAAACTAAATGAAAACGAAGAGTGTAAGTGTAGGATGTAGCAACTCTATAGGATACCCATATTAACGTATTATAAAGATTATATCATTCGGGTTAATTACTTTTGGCAAAGTTTCAAATACACAACTTAATATTTAAGTTGAATGACAGCTTTTCGAACTTCTTACATTACATCAACTGTATTTTGAGCAAACTTTGTAAAATTTGTAACTACTTTTGATAAGATTTCTGATATTAAGTTTTATAACGTATATAATAATGGTAATAATGTTGTATGGGAGCAATTTTTGATGGCTATTTCAGACATCCAGGTTTACTGAATGTGGAGTTATTTTCATATCAGAAAAGAAGGCGTATGGTAACTGAAACCCGTTCAGCAATTCGCAGAGTATTTCAATACCAAAGCCATTCAATGGCCCTTTTTTATTGAAAATCATTTGTGAAAAATTCAGAATGCAAGCTGCTTAATTTTTTAGGATACCGTACAGTAGAACAACCAGACGGACACACATATACATATCTTCATCGATTTACTTTTCGATTCTAATCCGATTCATACCTTTAAGTCTAAATCTACAGCCCGTACTCTTTATTGTTTCACAAACGTAATGGTAAATTTATTATACCGTTTTGTACCCATTTCATATGCGGGTATAAAAAAATCAGAATATACGAATACGTTAAGAATAAGAAATAAAACCACAGATACCTACTTTTGTTTTACTTGTTCTTATTTTTCTTAAAATGAAACATTAACTTTGAATTAAGCATCGCACAATTCGAACAAAAAAAAAAAAAAAACAAAAATAATAAGAAGATACAGATACAAGTATTGTATTTTTATTTAGCACTTAAAACAAAACTCAGAATTAAAAATTAAAAAAAAAAAAATAATTTTAAAGTCTTGCACATCATCACATGCAACAAAAACAAAAACCAAAAAAAAAAAATTGGGAAAGAATTTTGTTTTATTTTTTTTTTTTTTTTTTTTTTTTTTTTTTAATTTTTTTGAAGCTTTTTATTTTGGCAACTCCAACTTTTTGTACACACATACACATATAAATGGTATGTACATTTTTTCATATATAGTTTGCAGTCATACCAAATTTAAATAGATTTTGAAATGAATGTAAAATTATTTGAATTTCTAATTGAATTAATAATTTAATTAATTATTAGTTTAATACAAATTATGATTTTATAATTTTAATAGACTTCAATAATCTAGTAATTACACTTTAACCCACACCCTATTTCATATATTGATTCTTTTCAACATAGAATTTTTTTTTATTTTTTTTAAGCCATTAATTTTATTAAAAGCCACATTTTTATGGCAATGACTTCTTTATAAAAATATTGATAAGCTTAATACTGTTAATATTAGTTTTAAAACTACATATAACGTGCGTCCAGAGCACATCTTCCTATATATTTTTCGAATGCAATTTAATGGTAAATGAAAACCATTAATAATTTAAACATTAAAATCTTGTTGTTTTTTTTTTCAGAGTATCTGGTAACATTTTAATTATTATTTATTTCATTTACCTGTTATTAATTTTATTGCATGTAAAAATAATTATTATTTGCAATAAAAGAATTTCATCTGAAATAATTCATTCCAGGCTTGAATTTAATTATTATTAAAACTCCTTTGTTTGTACGTATGGATGAATTGCGTTTTAATTAAAATTAGTATTATATTCGAAATACTACATTTAATTATTGAATGACAAACAGGATATGTTGCAGTGGTTCTGTTCATTTAACATTGTGAGTCTCGAATTAGTAGTTGGGCGCCCGCGTCTTCTAATTTCTCTGGAATTCCATTCCAAGGCCAAGCGACTTATATTGTTGTGATATTCTCTTAGCGTATGGCCTATCCAGCTCCATTTTTTCTTTCTCTGTTGCCTAAGAATGGCCTCTTCTTCAGTAATTCTCTATAGATCTTCGTTGCTTATTCTGACAGACCATTTATTAATGAATACTTGCAGTTTCTGCCTAATGATATTAGATACCAGCCATTGTTCACTGCTATACATAAGTATGATTTTTAAACATAGGCATTAAATTCCTAAGCTTTGTTTTCCTATAGAACAATGTGTTTCTTCATACTGGGTACAAACGTCCGAAAGCTACCCTGGATTTGTTGAAGCTGTTGTTAACATTTGCTGTTACACCTCTATCAATGGTAATTATAACTAATGTATTTAAACTGTATACGTATTCCATCGGTAGCGTTTTCAGCATGATATGTTGGTTGCAGATGCTATTGATTTTCATCGATTTGGTTTTGTCAATGTTAATTATGAGTCTTGCGTCACACACCAGTTTTTCCAGTTGTTCTTATTTGGACTGCATATCACTGACCCTGTGTGCTAGAAGTACTATGTCGTCTGCATAGCCTAAATCTTATGGGTGGCGAGCTAAGTGATACCTCTATTCCGTTTACATTAAATTTTTTAGGACGCCGGGACTAACAGGATGAATAAAAATAATCAATAAAACCATGTGTTACGGCTGTAGCTCTTTTTTGTATCTTATCAAGATATTGAACAAACTTCACCGTTCAGTTAAGATTAATGAGTTTTAAGCCTCAATACAAAAACGCTATGCAACATTATTATTAAAAAAGTACAAAGTCCATCATTGGTAGTTTTAGCAAAAAATTATTTGAAGTTTATTTAACCCACCTAGGTAAAAATGAATATCTAATTATTAAAAGGAGCTGTTTAAATCATTTTATATAACAGCTCCAACGAAAGTCTCAACCAAAATGTAAACCAAAACCAATTTTTTTAACAATTGCTATCTCTCTACTTATTACTCAAAATGTAAAATTCAAGTTCAAAAGTTCTTTTTAAAAACACATTAAATACAATCCCCCCCATAAATGACTATATAAATACTTTATAATTATACAAGACGTGTCTAATTCAAAATTTATATCCAAAATTAAATTAAAGTCATTATTATTCAATTCGATTTAACTGAATTTAAAACTAAAATCATTTTAAATATCAAAAATAAAATTTTATTTTAATTAAGTCAATTAAATTCTCTTACAAATATCTATCATTAAAAACAAAAACAAAAGTTTTTTTTTTAATTGAACTTGCCAAAATTGTTCTAATATTTGAAAAAACAAATACCTTTAATTTTAGCAACTGTTTCTGCAACTGCATACATCATACCTAGGTTTTTTCTGTTTTTTTTTTTGAATTTTTTTCCAATTTCTACTGTACTCTAAATTCCCAAAATACAAAAAAACTTTTTCTTATTTTTTAAGTAGAAAAAAAAAAAAAAAAAATTTATTTAAAAAAAAAAAAATCAACAAAATTTAATTAAAATAATTTTCTATGTTATCCTGAAACAAAAAAATTTCAACAGGATCATGTTTTAAACGCTTGTAGCAATTTATTTTATGGTTTAATTCCGATTCTCTATACATATATATATATATATATATATATATATATATATATATATATTTATAATCTCTCCTTTAAAATAAACTAATTTTTAGTTTTTTTTGTTGCTTATTGTTGCAATAAAAACAACAACAATAACAACAACAACAAGCAAAAAATAATAAAACATTAGGCGGCAGCATATGTTTTGTATTTTGTTAGTTTTAGTTTTTTTTTTTTTTAAATTGCCAAAAAACGAAAATGGTTCCATTAGATTTAGATCTTCTCTATAACTATGTTGGCAAAAGTTAGTAAAAACCATAAAAAAAAAAGAAAAAGAAAATCAAAAAACACAACAACAAAAAAACAAAAACTATAAACGTACTGCAAAATTTTTTTCTTTTCAAACAACAAATTTGTTGCTTTTGTTGCAAATTTTTTTTATTTTATATTATTCTTCTATATAGCCTAATGCTCTACATTAGTTTAGACTCTGTTATTATATGTTTATATGCATATTTAATATTATGTATATAAACATACATATGAATGTATAATATAAACATATATAAATATGTTTAACTGCGAAAAAAAAAGAGAATAATATAGAAAATATTTCCTGAATTGCAGAGATGCCTAAAAATTCAGTCCAAAAATACAGCTAGAATAATTTTCTAAGCTGTAACAATGGTTTATATGAAGCCAAAATTAAAAAAAAAATAAATACAAATTGTTTAATTTTTTTGTTGTTGTTTTCGTTTTTCATTTGTGTTTGTAAACAAGAACCAGCACTAACACTAACACTATTACAAATTAAATATTACAGAAGAATTCTATAATAAAAGTAAGAAATGCGCCCACTTGCACTATATATACATATTGACATATAATTGTATACATAGATAGTATTCCCTAATAACTCAGAAGTAGTGCTGAAGTACTGAAAGGAAGTACTTCTTTTCTACTGAATTTAATATGAATATAGTGGTAAAAAAATTAATCAATTTTTCACTAATACATTTAAAGTTTATCTACTTCCTTTCAGCAGTTTTTCAGTAATTTTTCAATGGTGGGTTAATAGAAGTAGTTTTTTCAGTACTTTTTCAGTTGTGAATGAAAGTAGTTTTTCAGCACTTTATTAGTGGTGAATAGAAGAAGTTTTTTAACACTTTTCAGTGATGATTGGCAGTTTTGCATTAATACATTTAAAGTTTTCCATACATTGTTTTTTTAGCACTCTTTTCGTGGTCGGCTAATGGGAGCAATTTTTCAGTATTTTATCGGTGGTGAAGTAGTTTTTCAGCACTTTTTCAGTGGTGATTGACAGTAGTTCTTTTCAATACTTTTTGAGTAGTGAATATAAGTAGTTTTCTCAGTTCTGTTTCAATAATAAATTAATATTAATTTTACTATTTGCTTAAAATTATTAGAAAAACGAGGAAGAGTGTAGTAGAGTAGACTGTGTCAACTCTGGGATACCCGTATGACCGTAACATATACATTATATTATCCGGTTAATTACTTTTGGCAAAATTTCAAACATAAAGCTTTATTAGGTGTAGTGTAATGCTCATATAAAAGAAGGAGTTGTATGGCAGCTACTTGAACCCTCTACAGTAGACCAACCAAATTTTGCAGAAACTTTGGTCAGTACACTAAACTATTTTTAGCAAAATTTCAGACACCCAGCATCATTAGGTGGAGAGTAATGCTCATATAAAATAAGAAGTTGTATGACAGCTCCTCGAACCCACTGTTGTGCAAATTTATTATACCCTTTGACAATATAGTCATACGGGTATAATTAAACAAAACCTGTACCTATATAGTATTCTTTTTTTGTATTCAAAATTTTTTAACGCATAAATTTAATAATAACAACTTCCGCCATTTAAATTTTATATTCCCAATTAAATTTAATTACTAATGATATGATGGAATAAAATAACTCTCTATTAGATATTAAAAGAGAGCGATATAGAGAGTCACTGTACTATATTGTTGTTACATTTATTTCACGAAACTTTATTCAATACTTCTTCAGTACTGAATCTTCATTAGTACAGCATTTAAAATTACCTACACAAAGACAATTTTTTTATTCTATAAAAGTGTAAAAATTCATTTGTATGGGGATAACTGCTGAACTCAGGTTATCAGGGAATATTTATATTAATTAAATATATTTGTGCACATATATAATACATGTATATATTTTGCATAATTATAATTCTATATAATAAATATATGCTTTATATATATAACATATATATATATATATATATATATATGTTTGTTTAAATGTACATTAAAAAGTAATTCTTCTTGCATAAGACAAGACATGTTATCCTCCCTAATTCTTGGAATTGCGGTCGCGAAATTTGTTTTTATTATTATTATTTTATATTGTATATACATATATATTTTTTTTTAATGTTTTTTTGTTGTCTTTGTTGCCAAAATAACAAAACAAAATTGATTTTGCAATTTTTTTTATATTTTGTTACTTATTTCATATTGTAGGTTTTTGTTTTTTAATACTTTTTTGGTTTTATTTCAATTTTTTTTTGTTTTTTTTTTTGGGCAACATTACCAAAAAATCATCGAAAACATTTGATGTTTTTAGACAAAATGTATAAAAAAAAAATAAAAAATAAACAAAAACAAAAAATTGCATTTAATGTATAGAAAGCAAGCTAAAAAATTATTGTTCTTAGTTTTGTTTGTAGAGCGGGAGTATAAAGAATTTTTGACATTTACAGTGGAAAATTAAAAAAATCCTTTTTTCAACTTTTTATGCTAGTACATTTTGACATTCGTTTTCTGACATTTCGGGATATAATGATTTGATCAGGATGAGTTTCAGATAAATAAACTAGTTTTATATTTGTATATGGAATTTGAAAAGACATGGTATATGGAACTTCATATTCCTAAATACGGTTTCAAGTACAATTTTTCGAAAAAGCATTAAATCTAAGACTTCTTGACAGGCGAATTTTTTTTTTAAACAAAATTTATTACGAAAACTTCGAACTTATTTTTTCAGAATTGTTGCGTAGTCAAGAGGAAAACAATTGAAAAAATTTAAACAAATATAAATTCTAAAATAGTTTGATAAATTGCAATTTTTTATTAAATATTAATTAAAAAATTTCATACACTGGCCCATAATTTTTTTAACCAACACTTAAGAACTAAGGAAAGCAATAAATATTACATTTTGAAGGAAGGAAGGATTCAAAAATAAAACGAAAATTTTTTGCGAAAAAAAGCTTCGTTATTTGTATTTTTTTTCACAATTATACATACAAAAAATGTAAAACATATTTAGTACTAAAATGGGACAACTTGTACCAATTAATTATTTACTATTTCGAAAGTTTTTATTAAACCTATCTTTTGACACAATCAGTAGTTATAATACGTCTTTTTTTTAGAGATATTTACAATTATATAAGTCGACAACTCTATTTTCCTATAATGGCAATTTAACCCCTTAATGTCATACGTGCAAATTTAGACCCTTACAAATCTTTATGAATTTCATCAATCTCTTAAAATTTCAAAATAAACTGTTGTTATCATCTATTCCCAAGAAGAGCCCAAAAAATTTCGAAGCTCTGCTAAATCTAGAATAATTACCCTATATTGAAAATTTCAGGATCTCCTTTTTTAAAACTTTAACCCTTTAACCCGTTTTGAAAACATTTTGGGAAATTAAAAAAAAAATGGTTAATAAGAAGTTTGAACTTCTTTAAAAATTTAAAGCCTTACATAAGGCACATTAAAAAACATTTGTTAAATAAATTATAGGTTCTATGTGAATTCTATGTGAGGACACTTTCAGCTAAAATCCCCACAAATAGCAGCTAAGAATTTTGACCCAATTTTCAATTTAAGCTTTAAGCTCTTGATTTAAAGATTCAGACGTATATTTAAAAAAAAAAAAAAAATACATTAAATTTCAAAATCCAACTGTGATACATAGCATAGCTGAAAGTTGAAATTATAGTAACCGAATCGAAAAAAAAAAATACAACAGCTACAATAAAAACAAAAGCATACAAAAATATATTGCCAAAAAAAATTTTTTTTTTGTTAGGTTTTTTTTAAATTTTTTTTTTTTTTGTTATTTTATGTTTATTTCAAACGTTGGTTCATTTTGGTGGACCCTAATGTATGCCTGTCCTTGAAAAACAAAAATTGTTGTATGCCTGTTATTATTATAACTGGTATTTTTTTACGTTTATATTTAAGTTAATGTTTTTTTTTTTTTTTTTTTTTTTTTTTTTATTCCTTTAAAGTTATAAACTTTTGGTACTTTAAAAAATATTTGTTTTTTTTTTTAATTTTTTTTTTTCCAATCATAAGTAAAAAGAGCACGATAATTCGTGGAAGATCAGAAGTATTTATGTTTATGGTAATTTTTGTGTGGGATTTTTTTTTTATATTTCATTTGATTATTATAAAATATAAAAATTGACTATTACTTTCTGTCAAACTCTTAAAATATTTAATTACTTTATATTTTGAACTGAATTTTTGGATTTGAATTCAATGATTAACAAAATTAAAATAATTAATATTTTTTATAGGAATTATTTCAAATGCATTTTTAATGTTGAGTCATTTGGTTGGCTTTGTTATTTTATTATTAAAAACACCTTCATTTGTTTATATATTCTTTATACATTTCTATTATATATCTTATGTTTTACAGTTATCATCCTTTCATTCTATATATAAATATAAAATCTAGAAACTGTTATGAAGAATCTAATCTTAATATTGATTAGAATACTAGAAGAAAATAAAATGTGCAAAGGTAACACTTTAAGAATTATCACTAAAAAAGTATTGCCATTTTAAGAAAAATAAGATCGCCTTTTAAACATCTAATTTTGAGACTTCACTTTAAAAAAAATTATTAAATTGAATTAAATTATGTAGATACAGATGCTCGTGAATGTATATGTATGTTAGTGTATATGTATGTATGGTTGTGTGTCTGGGCTCACAATAATTCGGGTAAATTTGAACCGATTTTGATAAAATTTAGTATGAATGCTTTTTTCGTCAAAAGTAAGATTAAGGTCGTCAATTGACCAAACCAGAGCACGGGATCGGGAGACTCCTATACAAAAACATTATACTTTTTGAGAAATCTCGAATTCTAACCGTCAAAATGTGTTCAAATTTGGTGCATAAACTATTGCTGGGTACCCATGAAGAGAAGAGATGAAAGAGATTCTTGGAGTTTTGGAAATATCGAGTTCTAATAATTCATAAAAATCTTAAACAAGTTTAATGAAACTTGGTATAAAAGATTTTTTGACCAAAAGAAAGATAAACTTCGCATGTAGGATAAATTGGACAAAGGAATTGGGGCGGCTCCCAAATAAAATAACTAGACTTTACAAAAAATATTAACAGATTTTACAATACAAACCACGTTATACAAGAAGAAAAGCTTATGCAATCCATCTTGGATTTATTTTTACGTTTTTTCAGTTAAAACTCTTTAAGTGTTACCATAGTGCAATTTTATTATCTAATAATTATTAAATAGCACATCAGTGTTTCCGTAAAAGAAATTTTTGTGTAATTATTTGCAGTTGCATCTATTTTCTCTTTGCGTAAAAGCTCCATATATTCTGTCTCTCTCTAAAGCCCTGATTATAAACTGGGTTAGTTAGGTGTATAAAGGTTATTTTTACTTTCGTTTACAAAAAAATATGAATAAGATCGCTATGAAAAATCTATGCCGGAACAATTGCAATATTTTAAGAATTTGCTAATATTTTTTTTAAATAAACATAATTTAAATATTCAATTTTAACTAACGAATTTCTATACATATATATATACATATATATCTCCCAACTACAATAGTTAAACCTTAATATTTCTGTGTTTTGTATCCAATGAATAATTTATTTAAAAATTAAACGAATTTATAATTAGTTTAGTTTCTAACAATTGAGTTTTTGTTTGTCTAAAATAAATAAACAACCAAAAAATAAAAAAAATTCTAAAATTTTCAATTAAATTTCACATATGGACTACATATTGAAATCCTAATTACCAAAAATAAAAAAGAAAATAAACAAAAAACGTAGTTTTTTGTGTGTTAGTGAGGGCTTTTTTACCAATTTTTTTTGCTTATTTTTTTAAAAGTTTTTTTATAAGTGTTTTTTTTTTGTTTTTTTTTTTCAAATTCGCAGACTGTGTAATAATTTCCTTTCATTACATTTGCTCGTTAAGTATCGATGCTATTTAATCACGCATTCCCATCTCCATTTGTATTTAACAAATATTATTAGACAGTTGTCCCTTAAAATTGTAGGATATATAAACTAATAGACTTGAATAACTTTGCAACATTCTTCGGATCTTTGAATAAAACGGGTTCATCTCATCTATATATATGTTAAACCTTAGTTTTTAGTCCCTGTGCCACAAAATCCAAATTTTTCAAAATTTTTTTGAAATTTTTTCCGTGGTTTTCGAAAAATCAGTTTTTGGGTTTGGAAAAATCAGTTTTAGGTTTTCGAGTTAGAATGCTGTGAGTTGTGACCTAAACCCAAAGTTCATAACAACAAATTCTTTAATTCTGTAACTATGTATTTCAATTCAAATTAAGTTAATTTTTACTCCAAATACACAAAAAAAAAACAGATAGAAAATTTGTTTTCCGTTTTACTTTTAAAAGAAAATAGAAATTTAGAATGTATTTTAAAACTTTTTTAAGAATTGTCTTAAAAATAAACAGAACACGAAAGTAGCGAAAATGCAATTTTTGGTAATATTTTTTTGCGGAATTAAATAAAATTAACCTTTATTTTTTTAAGATATTTTACGAGGGATGTTTGAAATTTTTATTTTATCAGGCTTACGATTGTAAAATTCTTACCCTTCATTTTTATATAGACTAAAAGGAATACTAAAGAAATGGTCCATTGTTTCAAGATTTTAATTTTTAAATAGTAATAATATACTCTATTCTTAATTTCTATTCAAAAGCTATTACAGACAATTTCTATGTCTTCTTTGACTTGACAGATAAAAAATCCTTAATTAATATTTATTATATTTATATTATCCCTGAAATATATAGAGCTAAAGTTTATTTAGGAACGCTTTTTAATTTTCTGACAAGTTATAAGACCTTGTACTATCTCATGTATTTATAGTATGTATATGTAAAATTCTTTAAGGTAAATTCAACTGCTGGGTGGCATAGTGGTTAAAGTGCCAACCTTTCATACGAAAGCCCGGTACAAGAGTCCTGGTGAAAGTGGAAAAAATTTTCTGGTTTTCGACTCAACCATTCGCTATTGAGTTCAAATCAATAATTAATAATTATATTTCTTTAATAATATAACAATATAAAAAAGTACAAAATATAAACAAATAATTTAATTGAATAATATAACTCACAGATATAGAATAATATATAACTCAAATACAAAATTTTTAAAATATAAACAAAATAGAATTGTATCTATTGAAAATCTAGGATGTTTACACTAGGACAACATGTTATGCCGCCTAGTGCTATCTCATGTTTTAATTGTATGTGGAATTCATTAAGATCAATTCTAATAGCACGAATATAATATGACCCCCTTTTCCAACATGTTCTTTTGGTATACACAAGCTAATTGGCCTAACAGTTGAACAGTTAGCGCTTAAAAATAAAAAAAAGAATATAATATGAACAGTATCTCCCCTGTTTCAACATTAACCTACATTATACGAAAGGATAGTTAAATAGTCTTAAAAAACAACAAATAACTCTTCTTAAAATGAAATTAAAAAAAAAAAAAACAAATTCTAAAAAACTTTTCATCCTTCTCCTTTTTTTCTAATTCGATGAAAATATACTCTATTCCCTCGTACTATACAATACAATTCACAAATAACAATCACCATCAATAATAAATATCACAAATGTAAACACAAAACTAATAACAATAAAAAACAAACTACAGAAAAACAAAAAAAAACACCAGCCAAAAATAAAACAAAATTACCAACAAACGGAGCATAACACAAAAATGTGCAACACATGAATTCACGAAATCGCATTTTTTTTTTCCTTTTAATTCTTACTTTTTTTTTTTTTGTTGTTCACTTTTTGTCATATTTTAAGTTGTTTTGTTTTTTTTTTTTGTTATTTTTGGGCATTTTTTTTTTTTTTTTTTTTATTTTTTGTGATAGGCATGAATTAACATACCGCCTCACTTACAAAACTCACTCATTCACTTACTCTTTCACTCACTCCGCCAATTTTTTTGTTTTCCCTGAGACTACATATGTTTATTACAATTATTATTATTATTATTATTATTATTATTTAAAGTTTGATTGTAGATGTGCTCTTGAAAGTGACTCTTTTAACCTTGACTTTGAAAATTCAGAATTTTTGCATTCTTTTGGAGTTTTTTATTTTTGCTTTTAAATTTTGTTTTTTTTCCTTCATTGTTTGTTGATTTTATTTTATTTTAATACTTTTTTTTTTGCGATAGCGTCAGGCTGTCAAAGAAGAACAGCCTGTGCGTTTTTCATTCGATTTTTAAATGTTAGTGAGTGTGTGTGTGTGTTGTGTTTTTTTTTTTGAATATCGTGTCCCAAAAAATAAAATAAATTCCAATTTTTCTTCATATGCAATTTTTTTTTTGTTTGGATTTTTGGATATTTTGTATTTTTTGTATTTTTGTGTTTTTTTTTGTTTATTATTTTCAATTTGGTTAAGAATTACTTTTTTTTTCCATATTTTTGTTATTTTTATCTCAATTCGTTGTTTTTTACTTTTTTGGATTTTTATTTCGATTGTCATTAATGTAATAGTTGTTTTATTTTTTGTTTCTGTTGTTGTTTCATAAAGTAAAAACGCTCCCTAAACTACAAAATTAAAAATTAAATTTGAAAGTAATATTAGTTTGCGTTATTTTAAGAATTATGTATGTAGGTATATAAGTTTGTATACTTATGTATTTTAAATTTTAAAGTGCAGTAAAAATATTAAAAAAAAAAATATGGCGATAAATAAAAACTCATTAATTAATTAACAATGAAATGACAGCACATTGAAAACAACGACTTCTTAAACTAATTTAAGATGCAGCTTTAATAAGCGATCTCAAGATGTCTCTTCAATACTCTTTCAATTTGTTAAGAGTTTAATAATTTATTGTTAACTTAATATTGCTCCTCTACAAAATGTATTTTATTGCATCTGTCTTAAAGAATGTGACTAGAAATCTTTAAAGTCATATATCTCGAGAACGGTGTCAAATAGACAACTGACCCACCCACTCTTATGCAATTTTTTTTTGATTTCCCTGGATGAATGGATCCATCAGTGAGTTCAGATCGGGTACTTGAGCCAATATTTGCATAACAAATTGAGCTGTGAGATATTTTTATTTTCAAATAACGGTCTGTTAAGTCGAACTTAATCTGTTTAAAACTTTGAAACTAATGTGATAGAAAACTTTAATATTAAGTATAGTCATATAGAAACTTATTTTTTATAACTTGTTAAGGACCTTAAGACTATGTCATCCAACTTAATTTTAACATTTTTTCTTCTTGCGCCTAAAAGTTATTACACACACCAGACTAAAAATATAATCAAAATCTTTTTTGATATTATCATCGATATTGACTTTTGATATTAGCATCGGTGGTGTAATGGATGGTGTACTTGAATAGGGTTATTAACCGAGGCGGTTCCGTTTCGTTTCTTTTAAATATTTAATTGTTAAAAAAAGAAAAATTGAAAAATAAAAACTCAACAAAATTGTTTTGGTGACCAAATATAATTAAAAAAAATATAAAATGCTTGCGTTCCTTTATCAGGAGAAAACTATGCTTTGCTTCTCGCAGCTACGCACATCTACACCCTCTGACAAAGAGAAGATGTTTGACAAAGAGTGGATAATAAAAACACTTTCCGGCAGATATTTTTAACTTAAACTTCTCATAATAAATGGATTTTCATTTGAATAGGTTATGTTAAATCATATTTTTTACTAGATAACTAATAAACACTTACTTCATCGATTTTAAAAAAATTTTTATATAATATTATATCAGCAACAAACCTTAATTTTTTCACTTTATTTTCAATATCTAAATATATTAAAAATCATAAACTTTTGAAATGACAGAAAGTTTTAAAATGTCAAATATTTGTATGACAGTTAATTTAACAATTTTCTACTCTAGAAACATAAATTATTAGTAGTTTCATTTAGAAACTACTCCCAGCTACTCATTTTTCTCAAAGGAACGCTTGCAATATAAAACATAAACAACACAAAATAATATTAGGTACAATATTTATAAATTCATAGAAATATTGGAAGTGGAATGCACAATGGGCCACAAGACCTACATGTTAAAACAAATAACAACAACAAAATGCTATTTAGAATTTCTAAAATTTTATAATAGTGGTAATTTTATAGTGGAATTACAATGAATCCCTAAAACTTTCTATGCTTACTGGGTATACAGAATGACAAATTCCATCATTCTGACATGTCCCATTAGTTGACACATTTAACTAAATTTTTTAATAATATAATCCCCAAAAAAGTGTTTACTATAAATAAAGATATAGGGAAACTTCTATTTAAATATCGATAAATCAAACCCTACAATCTGACCGATAGCTCAGTGGTAAAGTGGCGGCTTTTCAATCGAAAAGTCTCGGTTTGGACTTCTGGTCGGATCATATCTAATAAAAAATATAGTGTATATTAAAATAATTTAATAAGAAGTCCAAATGTCAAAAAGACAAAGAATTAATATTATCAAGCAATATTTACTATTGTCTGGTACTAGAAATAAATAAATCTTACCCAAAGCTCAAAATACAATAAAACAATAAACATAAATTATGCAAAAAATATTAAATCTATTCAAAAACGATTATTTATAATTCTTTGAAAATACTTTTTCATGGTAATCTAAACAAAATTTTAAAGTATAATTTCAATTATCATAATAAATATTTTATAAACATCAGAGGTAACTCGAAGGATAGGCAAGGCAAACAACGCATACTACTCTGTGTTGAAGATAATGAGATCTCGAGAAGTCAGCAGAAAATGTAAACTTGAGCTGTACAAATCTCTTAACAGACCGGTGTTATGCTATGGCAGTGAAACGTGGACGATCACCCAAGCGACGGCAAACCTACTTTCCCGTTTCGAAAGAAAAATACTTCGTAAAATTATCGGGCCAATTATCGACCAGGGCCAATTTAGAATGCGTCGCAACGCAGAGCTATACTATGTATACACCGACAGCGATGTTGTGACATACATCAAGCTACAACGCCTTAGGTGGGCCGGTCACATACAACGTATGCCAGACTCCCGCATTCCAAAAAAAGTATTGAACGGGAAAATTGATAGAAAAAGACCAGTAGGAAAGCCGAGAAATCGATGGGTTGATGCAGTCGCGTCAGATGCTGTATATCAATTCTGCAAGAGAAAAATTGGATAACTGCTGCCCAAGATCGCGTAAACTGGAAGAGGATGATTCAGGAGGCCAAGGTTCGACAACGGACTGAAGCGCCAAAGCAGAAGAAGAAGAAGAATAATAAATATTTTATTTCAAACCTAAAATTTTCAACAAAACAATAAGCATTTGCAATTTACACATACATTTTTTTAACTGAAATTCTTTTAACCCGATCTTTTTTTTTTTGGTTTTTATCTTCACATTCTTAATTGTATAACTATATATCTATAGAATTCCAATTTTAATTTTATACAAGTTTAGCATGAGAATTATTTAATTTAATTTTTTATTAACACAAGAACAAAAAAATTATAATTTTCAATTGAATACCATTAAATGTCCAGGTAAATGATGATCACATTATTTCCAAATTTTTTTTTTTCTTCTTTTATTAAAAACCCCAAAAAAAAATTAACAATTACTAAATTAAAATAAAATAAAAAAAAAATTTGATAATTCTCAAAAACCAATGACTTACCAAAATACGACCCACAAGTACATGAAGATTCCACAATGCATTATAAATTATTTTTCAAAAAAAAAAAACAAAAAAAATTATAATAAAATAAAATTTAAATATATCTTATAGAATAAATCTTTCAGATTAATTTTAATATGAATTGCGATGATGTTGACTACCTTTTTCAATTAAATTAAAAAAAAAATTATATTTAACGTAATATGAATTGACTGATCTGGTTGAAGCTTTTTTAATTTACCCAATACAGTAATAAAACAAGTAAAAATGTTTCTCTTTAGAAGTGGAGTTTTAAGGTGAAGTGTAAGTTACGACTTTAACGCACTAACTACCACGCTTTTTTTAAATCAAACTTTAGGAAGTTACCTGTCATACGTACAGCTCAATTACGAGGATAGTAATTTTGGAAGAATTTGGTTTTAGAATATTTGGGATTGTTGGATTATGTGGGATGGGGAAAATTATATCGAAATTGGTTAGAAAAAAAATCTTAATGTTCTTCTTTATTTATCTATGTCGCACACATATATACTTTAAACTTTGGGGAACACATTTGATGGGATATGGTTGCACTAAAGTGACCTGCGCATGACAAACGAGTTCCTATAAGCCGTGTTGCGCAATTTATGCTGTTCAACTGTGTAAGGATCAGAATCTGTTTCCTTCCTTGTGTGTTGTTGGATACCTTTATTGAAGTGGAAGTATTTATTTATATAAGTATTAATTATTTCATTTCTTCGGAATAAATTTTAATTCCTACTAGATACATATAAAACAAGGTGAGGGAATTCACTGTACGCTAATGTTCAAATAGATAAGAGTGTATATGATATTGTGATAATTTTTAAGACAAATGGTTGTATTTTGCACTTTGTCGAGATATCCCAACATCGTTGTAGTAGCTCCAGCCAAAAGTTTGTACACCATTTGGCCCATTTTTGGCCCAATTTACGTTTAATAGATGTTTAGAAGATCCGAAGGGTAGAAGTAGGGTTTGCAGCGACATAAGAATGCAAAGATATCCCTCGAATGACAGGTTCGCGACAGTAGTCAGTATTTTTTGCGAGATTAAACAGCATTGGTCTTTTTTTGGTTTTAAAGCCACTGGCTAATAGAGCGCAACGGTAACTTTTCCTGAATATATTGCTGCCTAGCTAATGGCTTGTAAATTATCATATCGCTTCAAATATGACAATTCTGTTTATTGACATAGCCATATTTAACCAAAAGTGTGCTCCATCACTGAGCAGAATTTCCCAAATGAAATTGTGTTTCAATAGCAATATTTTCTCCTTCGAAATTGAAATATCTTCATCAAATTCTGTTAATAAATATAATTTAAATTTCCAAGTACAGTTCCAATACAATTAGGAATAATTAAAAAAAAAAAAACTCCTAAGCAGACTGACAAAATTTAATTTTCCTTTAAAAGCTTTTTTTTGACTGCCCAAAAAAATTAAAGGAGAATGCGTTCAAAAATAAATACCTTTTAAGAATAAAATAACAAAATTGTAAAGAATTACCTGAAACCACAGCACAACACTAAAAATCAAAAAATACAAAATAAAATCAAAAAAAAAAATCATAACAAAGAGAAAAAAAAAAAAGAATTGAACAGAGAATCGATGACATCATTTAGCACAGAAGATTGCACCTTAAAAGTGCCGATAATTTCGCAGAATTAAATACCGGTCAGATATTTGATAACGTGCAGGTAACAACAATACATTTCAATACACAAAATTTAATGCACATATGTATACACACGAAAAATATATGTATGTGAACCTTAAAATATTCATTATTATATATTTAATATATTAATAAATACACATATATATATAACCTATATGGTTAAGATTGCAAATTTATTTTGTGATTATCTTATAAGTATCTATAAAAATTATTTTATTAAAATAAATTTTTTTTTTTTTTTTTTTTTTTTTATTTATTGAAGAATCAGGGACGATACCTAATAATAAATTGATTTAAATAAAATATATTTTATAGAATAATGTTGCACCTTTAAGCAATTACCTGTCTATCAAATTTTAGATACAATTTCATGGTGAATAATTTTCTTTTAAAAATGATTCGTAATAATTATTAAAAAAAAAAATAGAAAATCGAAATCTATATAATGTTCGAAATGGCGCTTGATTAATGACATATTACTGGTCAAATTGTTCTCATATATATTTTTTTGTTCTTAATTATTGCAAAATACAACAAAAGCCATATTTAATACATATATATTTTATATAGACAACAAGACCTACACTGGCGTTCAAAATTTTTTTTTTTTTTTTTTTTTTCTTATATTCATCATCCTATTGTTACATTGATTATATTTGTACTTTACCTAAAAATGTTGAAATACAAATGCATTTATATCTCTTTAATATCCATGGATTCTGTTAAAAAAAAAAAAATTTATTATTATTACAATTTTTTTCATTGTTGAGGCAATGATTAAGCAAAAAAATAAAATATTAAATTTTAATAAAAATACAAAAAAAAATATATATATATATTCAAAATCATCAAAATATTTTTACTTTTAATTTCTTTCAAAAGAATTGTAATTACTTTTATTTATTTTTTTCATCTTATTCTTCTTCTTTACCACCTTCTGCTTCTTTGACTCCTGAAACTTCCTAAGAAATTTATATTTCTTTTTATTTTTATTTTTTTAATATATTAGTACCCGTTTTTTTTTTTTGATCATTACCTCCTTTAATAGTTCTTATTGAAAATTGTAAACGCATAAATTTATTGACCGCAAATGAATAAATAAAATAAAAATAAATCTAGAGTGTTATCCTTTTGACTTTTGAGTATTTTTAAATTAAAGTCGAAAATTGTAAAACTTTAAATATTACAGTTAATTAACAATCTTGGATGTGATAGAAATCAGTCATTTGGGGTTGTCATACTAATTATTCAATTCAAATTATTATATTAAAGTGATGCAAATATCGTCGGAGCAGAGCCTTATTGCACCAACCACTGATCGCTAATCAAATAATAGTTTTGAAAATAATTTTTTTTGTCCTAATCAAAACCATATTTGACTACAAGCCAATTAAATTTGATCAGTACTCACTTATTTAAAAATTATTGTTTGATTATTGAAAAATGGTTAATGGATCTATTTAAAAATATTCGGGTACATAGAAAAAACTCTCCATACAATATTCCATCGGTTTTGAGCTAATTTTTCATTTACTCATGATTTCCTATATTTATTTCGATTTTCATAGTTCGTGAATTTGTATTTCTGGATCTAGTGTCTAAACTTCCTCTCTGGGGTTTGCAATTTAATGCTTTAATGGAGCATATCCTTTGTATGAGTTCTATTTAACTACATTTTTTTTCTATTCCATTCCTTTAAGGATTATAAGTTAATTTACCAAGCTTAATATTTAGACTAGGCTTCAGTTTCATTTAATCTTTATATTCAGTAAGCCGTTGATTACTCGGCTGTAGCGGCTATTGCACAAGATTATAAATATACAAATATTATTTTTGTGCGCCATCTATTATCTTACACATGAACTATTATTATTATATTTAGACCGAGGTTTGAACCCCAGACTTGCCACATGAAAAGTCGACGTCTTAACCACTACGCCATAGGTCAGATGTATATAATAAGTACATACTTTCCTTATTTGTATGCGTTGGATTCTTAGTGTACTTTAAAAATTTTATTATTTGTGATCTCCGTTTTTTTATTTATTTATTTTATTTTATTATTAAATTTTATATTTTGGTGATCTCCATATTCCAAATGCTTTGCAGGTAATTTAAGCTTCCTAAATTATTTATGGACCTTTTAATACTAATAAGTATTAAAAAAAAAGTTTTAAGATTTTTTGAAATTTAACTTTTGTGCGCAGGACTTTCTCCCAAAACAATATTTTGTAAATTTTACTCAGGTTATATTTAAAAGTTTCTCCGTTTCTGCATCTACAAACATATAAAATTCTATCTCGGACTCAGATACTTTTTAAAAAATCACGTATCCAGCAGTACCAAAATTTTATTGTGACTAATTTTTTTCCACGATTTCAATACTTTTCTTATATAATCTGATTGAAAAAATAAAAATTAATTTTTAATATTCTTCAAAATCCACTCGAATATCCTTTTATAAATGATTTTATTTTTTTTTTTTTAACCGAATGATTGATGGTTACTCATATCTTTTCACCTTTTAATGCATTTTATTCTTATATGGACGCACGCATTCATAAGCATCATACAACAAATATAAAGAACTCCTTCAATCAAAATGAATATAAGAGCAAGTACATTAATCTCAGATTAAATTATATATATGCATGGATATGTACATACTGATATACATTTATACTAACAGATATATATATGAATATGTGTATATAAATATAACCATAAAATATGAAAAAAGTTAAGGATTTATTTATTAATTTAAAAGTAATTAATCATAAATTTTCAGGATTGGGATACCAAATCTTCAAATAAAAATCACAACAATATGTGTAGAATTATCTTTTACAAATTATTAAAATATTTATTTTTATTTTTTAAATTAAGATTATATTATTTTGAAATTTTCAAATTCCTTAAGTTTTAATAAAATATTTTCTATTGGAATATTAAATATTGAACTTGTCAAGCAATTCCCTAAATCGATGACAAATTGTGTAAATGAGATATTATGTGACTTTTAAATGATTCAGTTACATATATATAAAATCGTTATTTTAAAATGAGGAAGAATGTAATAGAGTAGACTGTGTCAACTCTGGGATACCCGCATGACCGTAATATAAACATTATATCATCCGGTTAATTACTTTTGGCAAAATTTTAAACATACAGCTTTATTAGGTAGTGTAATAATCATATAAAAGAAGGAGTTGTATGGCAGCTACTCGAACCCTCTGAAGTAGACCAACCAAAATTTCCAGTAACTTTGGCCATTACTCTAAACTATATTAGGCAAAATTTTAGACACCCAGCTTCATTAGGTGTAATGTACAAATAGAAGGAGTTGTATGGCATAAAAGAAGGAGTTGTATGGCATCTAATCGAACCTACTGCAGTAGACCAACCAAATTTTGCAGAAACTATATGTATTAAGTCTACAACTTGCAATCTTCTTCAGTATTTGTACTCGATTCCATTCCATATTTTTTTCCTGAATCCCATTTTTACTACTAATATTTGTAATTAAAAAAATTATTTTAATTTTAAATGTCAAATTGAATTCTTTAAATAACAAAACTTCAAAGTACAAAAGATGTAAAGTCATCTTTAGATATATGTGGCATATTCAATTTAAACAACCGAACACAGTTACATTACAATTGACATTTAAAATCGTCAGTTGACATTTAAATGACATAAAGTAACGCATGTCAAATTCATAATTTCAAAATTCAGTAGAAATCAAAATGTCTTCATAGTTCATAAAAATGTCATAAAAAAACATCAAAATGTCTCACATGTTGCTACATGCATACATACGTTATATATATAAATTGCTACATGCATTATTCATATTATACATATTTAATATTTTATATATTAATATAATCTAATTTTTATATAAAATTATAATATACCATGTTATAATTAATATTTGTAAAACTTCAACTAATAATTAAGTTTATTTTATTTTATTTTTTTTTATTCTTATTTCTCTTTATTTCAGATTTAAACCTTGGACTGCCTTATTTTAATTTAAATAATTAAATATTCTATATATATATATATAAAATTTAAATATTAATTTTGGGTATTTGTGTAATAAATTATTAAATAATTTTTCACAATTACAAAAAAAAAAATATTCAAATCTTTTGAGAAAAAAAAAATTTTGTAATAATTTTAAAAAAACGATCAACGAAACAAAAGTAATTATTGCGGGACCAACAGGTACTAAAACTAAATATTTATTTAATTAATTTATTTGTAGTATAAAATAGATATATATTTTCATATTTAAAAGTATCTATAAATAAAAAAAAATTATTTATTACAATTTGTAAATTATAAAAATTATTTAAAATCATTTTTATAATAATAAATACATTAAATTTATGCATAAATTATTTTATCTAAAGTATTCAAAAAAAAAAAAATAATACTAGTTATTAGATATTTGTTATTATATTTAGAGTTAAAATATATACTTAGTAGTTTTATATATTATGTTTCTATATATTATTTGAAGTTCTCAAATAAATTTGTCTAATAATGAAATGAAAATAAATTTATTAACCCTTAAGTGCTCATCATAATTTTTACTTCAAACTTAATAATCAAATCGAAATCCAGTTAGAAAATTTCAATTTGGTTGATATTTTGAGTTAAATTTGAAAATTTGTAATAAAATAATATATAAATTATTTTAAATTAAAATTAATATATTTTATCGCAATAAAAGAATGTTTCGTTTCACCTACAAAAAATTTACGAATCTTCTCCAATCGAAATATTAAAGCTACAAACTCAACTCATGATTGTTCTCTCCCTAAAGGGCGTGAGTGTCTTCAAAAGTACATGGAAAATATCCAAATCGCTTGGAAATGTTAATTTTCTCTCCCCTCTTGTTACTTTACGAACAAGAGTGAATCTCAATCAATCATTATTTGACTTGGTGTTTTGATTTTGTCAATTAAACGTTTTTTTTAAATTAACCCTTTAACTACCACACGATCTAACATTGTCTTTAACAAATATTATTTGAAATTATTTGATTCTAATGAACTTCCAAGAAACATCATGTTATTCGTGCTGAGTTAAAATTAAAAAAAGTTAGCAAAACAAAAACTACAAATCCATCGCTTGCCTTCGCATCCGAGAGTAATGGTTGAACCAAAGCATCATTACCACTTTTGACTATAAGTCTTTTGTATATTTAAAACCTAAACAAAAACACAAATAGCCCCTTGCAACCTTTGCTTGATTTTAATTGGTATACTAATCATGATTACAAAGATCGAGTGAATAACTAGCACCGGATTTTGTTCTAATCTTTTAAAACTATTTTTAAAAATTTATAACGTCTAACTCTTAAAAAACAATTTAAAAAACAATTTAATTAGAAGAACCATTTGGAATTTGATTTCCAACAATCGCATTATATCATGTCTTTCAATTTTAATTTTAAGACTTCACAACTAAAATTAACCAATACAATTTTGACATTTTAATTGGTGTACTAATAAACAATTTCCACTTTTTTTTTTTGTAAAATTTAGTCATATTTTATTCTCTCGAAACCCTTTTTCTAAACTAATGCTATTTTTTTGTTCTAATGCTGTTTTTTTTTTTTTGGAATATAACTAAATATAATTATGAATGACTGGGGCTTCTTATTAATCACAAATTTTGTATAGGAATTTTGTTTGTTAGTATGAAAAATAACCAGTAACCATTATCAATGATCGTATATAGTTTTATGCCATAGGGTATTTTTGTCTGCAGTAATAATAATATTGAAAAAAAAACTGAAACACAACATAACTAACAACGAAATTTTTTTATAATAATTCTCTTGAATTAAAACGAAAATGAAAATTTCTTATTAAAAAAAAAACGAATTTAACCCTAACAATTATCGCATCATACATAATGTGCATCTTTAAAACTTTTTCTAAAATTACTATCCGTGATCGCATATCAAAACAAACCAAAACTAATGGTTTGTGTTTTATTTTTTTGCCTTTGAAAATAAAAAACAACAAAAGAAAAATTGAAAACCGCTTAAAACCAGCTTGATTTGTTTTTGTTTTTGATTTTGAGTCCCGTTATTACCAAGGATCACCGTTGAAATAAAGTAGAGCGAATTTATACCATGATATACCTAAATATACCAATTATAAGTTTAGACCTTTTATTCATTTTTTTTTTGTATGCTGTTATGCTTTTATTCACATTGTTTCATTCTTTATTTTTGTGGTTCTGATGGAATCTTTACTTTGGTTTTTTTTTTTTTTTTTTTTTGTACCTGGGACAATCAAAATTCTATTTTATATTATAATTCTATTCTATATTATATATTATACTTTGTAGCATGATCTTTTCTTATTTTTCGAGATCATCTTTGAAGCTTTTTTTTTTAACTTTGAAATATTTGCGAATGACTCAATCTAACATATAATTATTTTATATGAATTGGACATAATATATCTATATATATGTAGAGATTGTTTCATTCTTTATGTCCTGACAAACAAATTATTTTTGAATTTATTATTGGAATAATATTCTAAAAAAAATTGTTGTCCATAAATGTTATCTAAGTTATGGAGGATCAATTGCAACAAAGAAAAGGGTTATACTCTAAATTCCAAAGAAACTTTTGTTTTTCTTTTGTTTTTATAAAACATTTAATTTGTTAAAATAAGACTCAAGGTAACGTAATGTCCCTGTTTAAAGTCTTTTGAAAAGTCAGTATACTAGAGAGTACAAAGAAAAGTCTTTCAAGAGGCCTGGGTGCATACCTATGCGTAATGCTAGTTTTGTTGCAAAAAAATTGCACAATCACAATTGGATTCTGTAATTGTGAACAAATATATTTAACAAAGCGTATCAGATAGTAGCGTACGCTGATGATGTTGCTATACTATCTAGAAGCTATAGAAACATGGCTGAAGTGTTTACTGAAATAGAGCGAGAAGTAAGGAAAATCGGATTGGAAGTAAACGAAACAAAGACAAAATACTTAAAAATGGCAAGAGAAGAACACAGAAGAAGTCCCCAAAACATAACTATTGGCGAGTATAATTTCGAATGGGTCTCAAGCTTTGCATATCTGGGTGCAACAGTATGCAGCAACAACAGCATGCATTTCTCCATATGTGACAGGATACAAGCTGGCAATAGGAGCTTCTTTGCAAATAAAAAGTTGTTACAGTCCAGATTGTTATCAAGGCAAACAAAGCTCATAATATACAAAACTATAAAACGACCAGTAGTTACATATGGATGCGAAATATGGACGTTAACTGTAGCAGATGAAAACAGACTAAGAGTCTTTGAAAGAAAAATCTTACGAAAAATTTTCGGTGCCAGAAGAATAGAAAACGGCGAATATATAAGAAGAAATAACGCAGAAATTCAAGAGCTCATTAAACAGGAAGACATCGTCAGATTTGCCAAGGCACAAAGGCTGCAATGGGCTGGGCACATGATGCAAATGAGAATAGAATGAGCGAAAGCCGATCGCAAAAACGAGCCTTCAATATTAAACCTGATCTAAGAAGAAGTAGGGGCAGGCCACGTTTGAGATGGATTGATAATGTTGAAAATTATGCTCGAGTGTTGCAGGTTGGAAATTGGAGAAGTGCTGCTCAAGATCGCGATGCGTGGCGAGATGTTGTGAAGAAGGCCAAAGCTCACATCGAGCTGTAGCGCCACAAGACGAAGAAGAATTGTGAACATTGCAAAATCTTAACGTCAAATATTTTTTGAAATTTTAGTTAGATGGCTTTTATTTTATTTTCAGGGATGATTTTTAAATTAAAGCAAGTAATTAAAAAAAAAATCAATGGGTTTTCAAACACCACTTTTTGTAAAATTAAACAATACGTTACAGAATAAGTGTTGGATAAAGAATATATCGAAAAATAGTTTATAATAATTTGTTTAGAACTTTTGTTAGAAATTTATTATATTAGA
This sequence comes from Dolichopus griseipennis, assembly GCA_963082915.1. NCBI lineage: Eukaryota > Metazoa > Arthropoda > Insecta > Diptera > Dolichopodidae > Dolichopus > Dolichopus griseipennis. The sequence continues at coordinate 72,118,150 of OY720444.1, read as the reverse complement.
AAAATTGTAAAAAATGAAGAGACTCTTTCTTCAATTTAAAAAAAAAACCGTTATCAAATTAAAATATCATATTGAACTTTGAATTTTTGTATATTAATTCAAACAAATTTTGACAAGTGTTCAAGTTTAAAAATTTAAAATTTCCGATTTTTAACCCCTCACAGCTTTCAAACTGAGGTTTATGGTAAAAAATTTAGCCAAAGACTCAAACTAAGAAAACAAAGGTTCAGTTTCTTTAAAGGTAGAATCCCAGTGTAAGTGAAAAAACTTTTCTGGTTTTCAACTCGGCTCATCTACCATTTGCCATTGAGTTCAAATTAATGGCTTAATCAATAATTAATAATTATATATCTTTAATAAAAAAATACATTAATATAACAATATAAACAAATGCAAAATATAAACAAATTATTTAATTGAATAATATAACTCACAGATATAATATAACTCAAATACAAAATATTACAATATAAACCAAAATAGAATTATATCTATAGATAATCTAAGACGTTTCTACATGTTATAAGGCCTAATATTATCTCATATTTAAATTGTATGTGGAATTCATTAAGATCAATTCTAGCAATACGAATATAATATGACACCCTGTTCCAACATGTACCTATGATCCTAACAGTTGAACAGTTGGCGCTTAAACAAAAAAAACAAAAAAAAAATTAATTCCATCAAGAAAGAAACCTAGAATCTTATAATAATTAAATTTTACGCAATAGTAAATAAAAATACCGTATGGCAACCCTTTATGCATTTGCGTAACATATTTATAAAGCTTATAAAAACAGTTTTGATCGTTTCCAGATTGAAAATATACCTTATAAAACTTTTGTTTTTAAAAAATTTAAGTATAAAGCATTTCCACATTTTGGACCGCTCCACACTTTGGACCTTCGTAAGGGATGGGACTAGAGAAAAAGTTGTTTCATGAAATAATTTTTTTTTTTGCAACACATACCCGTAGTTAAAATTCCTTTTCCGTATTAAAACTGTGTAAAAGTAGAGTTATACTACAGTTTCTAGTGAATTAACTGCAGTTTCATTTAACTAAAACATCATCCTTTTTCTAGCCTAAAATTCATTCAAATTCAAATCGAATTTTAGCACGAACCAAAATAAAAAATCATTGTACCATATTTTCTGATTCTAATAAATATTTATTTTTGGCATGTGCCCTTATTACTTTTTTTTTACTTGATGTTGCTGACATCAAAAGGGCGGCACAATACATAAAATGCGTTAATAAATTGCCTAAAAAAATATAAACGTGAAATTTTGAAAGCAAAAAAAAATATTTTTTTAAGTCTTGATTAAAATTCAAATAATCCAATATAAGAATCGAGAGTTAAATTTTTTTTCTATATATAAGGCTTGTTTTTTAATTTTTTATTTTGTTGTAATCGTTAAGATTGATAGCGTAGTAAAACAGACTGCCTTGTTTTATTGATATTTTGCAAAGTAAAGTAAAAAAAAAACAACGAATATTTTAACCATCTGCTCCCATTTTTTCAAATTTTCAATTTGTTGGAAAGTGTGTTCAAAAAAAATTTTTTTGAATACGTTCTTGTACAAAAAGAAAAATGATTTCGCTGGACGGCAAATTTTTAAATGTATTTCCAATAAAAAGCGTACCTTTAAGCCAGGACATTGAAAATTAACGATAATAATACCATTAGTTTAAAGTGGCAATGCTCTAAGGGTGATGATTTTGTTTAATTCAACTGTAATTGAAAAGATGAATTTAAAGGATTACAATTTTTTTCAAAAGTACTTAGCAAATTGTCGACATTAGTTGATGTTGTATTGATTAATTGTTTAAAATATATTTAATTGCAATCAAAATCAATTAAAAAAAAGTTCTTTTAAAATATTTGTTTTTTGAGCGCACCATAATAAAGAAGGAATAACTTCACACCCCGTTTATTTTACTTTTTCTAAAGTTTTTCACTTTTAAATATTACCGTTAATGATAAAATGTCAATCTTCTGTATTTCATGTCACTTACTTACAAACGTGTTGACCCATACAAAAATTCGCAGTATTTTTGGAGTAGAATAATGGCAAAAATAATAAACTTCCTTTAGTACTTAGGACTGCACTTTAACATTTTAAAGTACATATGTATTATGTGATAAGTATGATTAGTTCGTAAGTTCAAATAAGCTCATCATTTCAAGACAAATCATTTTCCAATTTTTTGGGGCAGGCAAAATAGCAACTATCACTTTTTCTTTTGTACCGAATAATTCGAGACGACAACACTAATTGCTTTAACAAATGTCACAAAGTGATTGAAAAATGTAACTAACTGTCACCTATAAATTGTTTGTGAGTGCATAGGTTTTAAAGAATTTTTGAATTTTTTTATTTTAATAATTATTTTGAATTCTGAAAGGAAACTGAGTGAAATATTTATAAATCTACTTGACAAATTTTAATATGTAAAATTGAATAAAACTTTAATATTTAAAAATTTTATATTATTTTACGCCACACACACCAATCAAATACTTTATATATTTATTTGTAGTACCAGAAAATAGTAAATATCACTTAATAATATTAATCCTTTGCATATTTGGCATTTGGACTTCTTATTAAATCATTTTAATATACACTATATTTTTTTATTAGATATTATTTGACCAGGGCTTAAGCCCGTGACTTTTCGATTGAAAAGCCGCCACTTTACCACTGAGCTATCGATCAGATAATCAGATACTTTTTTAAAACATAGCATAACATAACTTAAAACAAGTTTTCCTGTCAATGTACATAAAAAATGCACTAAGAAATTGTTTGCGTTAGGAAGATTGTCAAATGACACCCGTAATTCTAAAATATATTTTATTGAAGTGACTGAAAAAAAATTAATGAAGACGGGTGACACCTTTAAAGTTAGTCAATTCAGGAATGATACCTGTAATAGTCATATTATTTACAATTTGACGTATAATGGAATGGCCAGATTAAGATCCCAAAGAATATTTAACCAGAGTGTACGTCAGAACTTCTGCAGCTTTTCAAATTTTTACTTTACCTACAATCTCAGATCTCTTCTGTTAAAATTCTACCTTACAAAATAATAATTATTTTGTTACATTTATAAAAAAAATATTTATTTAATAAATAAAACGAAGCTGTTTTTTTTTGCTGATTTTAAAAATTAAGTAAACCATAAAATGTAAAAAAAAAAAAAATTGAAATTCTAAAAGAAATATCTTAATATTGATCATTATGCAGTAAAAACCATAAACGTTTTTTTTCTGCTGGAGTTCTTTCAAAAAATTTCCCCAATCTATTAATTTCTGTAACATTGTGCAATGGTGGCCATAATGTCGTATAAGCAAAATGTCTAAAAAATAATGAATTTATTTCAATTTCGGCTTTTCTCAATTTTTTCTCAATATTCTCAAAATGACTATATATTAAATTAAAACAAACCTATTATATCTAGCCGCTTCATATGCTGACGGTTGAAAAATTTCTAATTTTTTTAATTCTTTTTGAAATTGTTTTTCCATAATTTCCCTAGAACGTGTATACCTCATCCGACATTGAACTGCACTACAAACCATAGTATTTGACAAGGTTTAGAAATAGTTTCTAACAAAAAAAAAAACACAAAAAATTTTATACATACAATGGAATCTCAAAAAATGTATAACTAGGATTTGTGCTAGGCACATCTTTATCATCTCTTGATTTATAATTTCTATGTTTTGCATCAAATGTTGTTGGAATGATTACTAATTTATCTCTACATACAAATTATAAATATTATAAATTATAAGTTATAGATTGCAGATTTAATAAATAAAAAAAAAAACGATTACTTTTGACGTTGTTCAGCTAACAATTTTTCTAACATTTGAGTTTTGCGACGTGAGGTTAACGTTTGTCTATTTAAAAATGTAGCACGTCTGAATTCTTCTGAAAGAGTTGGTTTTGGATCGCTTCCATATTTTTCGGATTCTTCAGTTGTATTTTCCTGAACCGTAATGACTTTCGACATTTTTTATAATAATCAAAAATAATTTTTATTACAAAAAATAATCAGAAACAGAATAAAATAAAATTAGAATTTGTTGTTTTTTTTTTATTACTTTAAATGAAATTTCAATTCAGCTGTTTTTATTTAAAAAAAAAAAAAAAAAACGCTTTTGAAATGTTACTTTAAATTTGAACTTTTCCTATTAATTTTTATATTTTCTGAAACATTTAATTACTTCATTAGAAGTCCCTTTTGGTGTAACTTTTAACATTACAATGAACATCATTTATCCAAATTTATCCCTTCATCAGGTAATTAAAGTTTATTGAACTTTTAAAAAAAAATAGGCAAACGTATATTTAGTTGAATTGTATATGCATATATCTATTTAGTGCCACTGCTAACTATTGGTTTTATTTTTATAAAATATCTAGTATTTAAATTGGTAAGATTGAGTGAATATAGTTTATTTTTTAGGTTGAACTGCTCAAGCCCGATTTTATAGGCAATTACAAATTGAAAATTTTGAAAAATCTAAACAGATAATTTTACTTAAATTACGTTTTTCGAATCAATTTGATTCCATTTAGTTTTCATTGTCTCAGAGCTCAGGTATCGGGCTTGTTTGGCGAATTCTCAGGTATATCTATATGAAGACGAATTTCTTAAAACAAACTTACTTCATTCGATATAACAATTCCATTTGAATTTAACAACTTATTAATTGAAAAATAATTTTTTTTTTACAAAATCTCCTTGGTAACCAAATATCATTTAAATATAAAATAAATAACATAAAAAAAATAAATAATATTATTTATAAAATACTGGCACTATGATGGCCAACGAGTCGCAAGGCCTAGATGTTAGAATAGCATATGCTATTCCACATGAAAAACAATAATTAATGTAATTAGTCAACCATTTTTAAGATAATTGATTGTAAATCTGTTACTAATAACTTTTAATAACTCAAGAAAATTCGTTGTAATACATTAGACATGTTGAGTTTATTAAAATTACAAACTTTTAAAAAATTCGAACCAGTTAACGAACAAACACCACCTGTACTTACCCATTTATTGTATAAAAGTATCAATTCAATAAATCGAATTTTCGAGCGTAAAGCGAAGTTAATAATGGTATTGCGCGCATTAATACAAACATTATTTTGTTATTTAGTTGAAGGTGACAAAATCATTAGAAGCGTTTTTTTTTTTTTAAGTACAAAGAGGGGCTGTAATATTTATATACATTTATAAAATATAATATACAAATTACTTTACTTATGTATGTACTATATATATATTAAATTAAATTATACATTTACATGTATAAATAATGTGTGCCTCATGCATTTAATTAAAATTAATCTGGAGCGAAACCGAACAAAAACAAAAACTGAAAAAGAATTAAAATTTCCAAAAATAGAATAAAAATAAAAAAAAAAAATAAAAAGAATCTTATATGGTATTATAAGACATGACGAACAATTCATCTATCCTGTATACGTAACGTACACATATAAATTTCATTCATTTTTTTCCATTGATGACATGACGAAGACAATGATAATCATAATCATATCATATATAATTTCATATCAATGATAATGATGATATTGATGGTAATGATGAACATGAAGATTTTTCTCATAAAATAGAAAAAAAATTATCATGTCTTCATTTTTTTCGTTCCAATCGAATATTTACAAAGCCCCAAAATGCACACCTATAAATGTATATCTTAATACAATTCGTAGGTGCCGTGAAATAAGTCCCTGGGAAATTCGAATCGGTTTTTGAACAAAAACCTCCTGCGCTCACCCATTTATTGTATGAAAGAATCAATAAAGCCGCTCGAGTTATGATTTCTGGAAAGTCCCAAAATGTAAACCTATAAATGTATATCTTAATACAACTCGTAAAATTTTTGGGACTCGTCAAATTTCTCACATTAAATGGGAAATAAAACCTCAAAATATGCGAGATATGAAACTCAAGGGTGTTATTTCTTTTTTCGTCTAATTTTCGAACTCTTTAGAAATAAAGCCTTGAGGTGTTAATTTTCATATATAGACAATATTTAAAAAGAATTTTTGAGTTAGGTTCAAAACCAAAGTTGATATTCCCCTTACCCAGAATTTTGATATCCAGCCTTAAAATAAATTTTTTTTAGGCGCTAACTGTGCAACTATTAGGCTAATAATAGGTACCTGTCTATACAATAGGTACATGTTGCAACAGGGGGTTATATTGTAATCGTGTTATTAGAATTGATCTTTAATGGATCCCACATCCAATTTAAACATGAGATAGTACCAAGCCTTATAACATTTAGAAACGTCTTAGATTTCAACAGATACAATTCTATTATGTTTATATTTTAATAATTTTAAATTTGAGTTATATAGTGTTCTATGTCTGTGAGTTATATTATTCAATTAGAATAAATGTTTATATTTTCCATTTGTTTATATTGTTATATTAATGCATTTTTTGATTACAATATATAACTATTAATTATTGATTAATTTGAACCCAATGGCAAATGAGTCAAGTCAAACACAAGATAAAAGCTTTCTCATTCTCACTGAGATTAGAACTCGAACCTGGGATTTCGAATTAAAGCTCGGCATTCTAATCACTATGCCACCCAACTGTTAATTCAGAATCTCACCTACGCATATATAAATAATCTGGGTATGGGAAATACCCTAATTTTATAAATTCTTCCTAATTTAAAATTTTTCAGATACAAAAGTATAAGAAATAACGAACGACCTTTTAAGAATTAAAACTCTTGGGTGTTATTCCCATTTTAATTCAATCATCAAATTCTTAACAAACAACACTCCGAGACTTTTTTTCTCAAAAATTCAAAGGTTTAATTGAAAAAGTAATAACATTCCGAGGACTTTATTTCACATGGGCTTATTTCACGATTTTTAACTTGTATATTTGTACGGATGTATTACTCATATATGAACTAAGAAAAGAAAACTAGCGCGAGTTTCTAAGATTAGATTTTTTATGATGTTATGGGTTGTAAAAAGTAAATAGAAAAAAAATTATATATATATATATATATATATATATATATATATATAAAGCATATTTAATTACCCACTTAGAGGTCCACGCACATTTTCATATACACAAATACAATCTATGAATATATACATATGTATACGTTTTTTTATTTTGTTCCAAAAAAAAATCATTTTTTTTTTTTTCAAATATATATTAAAAGTAATTATAATTCATTTTTAGTTGTTCTCTGGTCGTTTTATTAATCAAATTATGAACTGAGAAATGTTATAAAAAAAAAAAACAAAAAAAATTGCCATTAAATAAGTACAATGTAAGTGTTTAGGCGGTCATTAAAATTTTAATGAATTTGCTTTGCATAACAAACAAAATATGAAAAAAAAAAAAATATAAAACAAAATTATACAATAAAAATGATTTTTATGACTATTTTTTTTTCCATTTTTTTTTTTTTGACAAATATTAAATAAAAAAAATTTATTTTAGAAGTAGCAAATTTGTTTTAATTTTTTTTAATATAGCTTAGTATAAAAAGAAAATTATTTGAAATGCAAAGTGGGTGGTAAATTAAAAAAAACTTCCTTTAAACTGCATTGTAAAAATTTTTTTTTTAATACTATTTGTCTGTCTTATTCTTTCTTATAATGAAATTAATTAAAACGCACTCTTCTTTAATTAAAGGATTTACACATATATTAAACCATTTATCGTATAGGATGAATTTATTATAAAATATTAAGTGTTCAATCATTTTCCTATAGTTTTTTTTTTTGTCCTTATTACTCCTCTTGGGAGAATAGGATATCTACTAGGCATGTCCATCTGACTCTACTCGGAGCAGTTATTTTTGCTTCCTCTCATGTTTTTCCAATTGAGGTTAGTTCTTCCGATATCGTTCGCCTCCAGGTGTTATTGGGGCGGCCTAGTCTTCGGGTTCCTTGTGGGTTCCATTCTAGTGCTTCCCTTGCTATGCTATCTTGCGGCTTTCTAAGTGTGTGTCCTATCCATTTCCACTTCTTCCTTTTGATCTCTTGCCCAATTGGTTCTACTTTGGCAAGTTTCCATAGGTCCTTGTTACTTATTGTGTTCGGCCAGTATATTCTGCATATTATTCTTAGACATTTGTTAATGAAAACCTGCAGTTTCTGTGTGATGTTGTTCGTAACTAACCAGGTTTCACTTCCATATGTTAACATTTTCCTATAGTAATTTGGGTAAAATTTAAATTTCAAGGTATTCAATATTATGAAATTGGCTACAGTAATATAATTCAGTCTTTTCTTTTACGGGCTAACTGTCTAACCGTTAGGCTTTGAGATTAAAAATTTGCGTCTATACCATAGATACTCATATAAAATACTCATGTTACGGTAGGAAAAGTACTGGACTTATTATAATTTTAAATTCTTATAATTAGAATTCTTCTTCTTAATCTTAATGAATTTCAGAAACAATTAATGTACCTGAGATTAGTACTACTATATAGGCTTATAAAATAAAATTATTATCTAAAACAGTAGATACAATTCAATTTGTAAAATGTTGTAATTTGTGTTTGAGTTGTATGCGGTAATGCTATATCTGTGAGTTATATTTTTGAAATTACAATTATTATTTTACAATATACTAGACTTAGATAATAACATAAAATTGGTATAAAAGTCTTAGAAATTATAATAAATATATTTACATTTATATAGAGAATAAATACAAAAATTATGTACTTACTAAATATATTAGGTATTACTTGTATCATTATAGCCTAATTTATAATTTTACTTATAACTCTAACAATCTTTTTAATAAAACCTGATCATTTTTTAATAAAGATTTCAATTTCAACGCGAAGCTACTTATATTACTATATTTCTTTAATTTCTCAAGAAGACAGTTGTAAATTCTTATTACTGTTTTTAGCTAATTCAGTTCGAGTTTTTTCATGACATAACTTATCCATATTTCTTGTGTTGTAGTTGTGAATATTCCTTCTCTTTTATAAAAACGTTTTACTTTTAATGACACCATATTCTATTTTATATAGAGTCAGAGTACGCCAATTTAACCTGTAGAGTATCTTGATTGCTATGTTTATTAAAGCGCTTACTTTCTTTTTTAATATATTTGAACAACACGACCATGTCATCACATTGTATCTTATATGTGACATAATGTGCACATAAATTTTTATGCCATTACTTTGAGCCCGTGGCGTATCAGTGGCGGAATAACAGCTAAATCAAATTGAAAATGATATTTTAGTTTTATTTTACAAGAATTCAAACCTAGGATCCTCGGGTCGGCACCCTAACTACAGATCGGCACTACCCAAGTGTCGGATGATTATAAATGACTGTGTGACACGTCTGTGTTTAATATGAATATTTTTCCTTGAAATTTTTATGATTTAATGTGTTAATACAAAAAAATATATTACATATTAATATATTTTCTTGGATTCTTTATATTTATTAATATAGTTTTAAGTCATAGAACAAACAATAAGCTTTAAGAATCTTTTGAGTTAAAAAACATAATGACTATGAGTTTAAAATCTAAAAAACAAATTATATAAAACTATTTAAAAAATATAATACTCCAAATTTTCTCAAAAAAAAAAAACCCTTGAATATCCTTTATATCCTTAAAGCATTTAAATAATAAAACATACACACAAAACAGTAGTCAACTTTATAATATAAACATCAAAACAAATTATTTAAAAAAAACATTTTTAGTATCAATTGGCGACATCTATTGCATTATAGAACAATTATTATTTTAACTCAAAAACTCTTGAATAATTTTAATGAGTATATTTTTCTATTGTAATTTTCTTGAGTGGTTTTACTCTTCAATGAAAGTATGTACCTATGTATATATTCTGTACGTAAGTATCTATAGATATATATATACATTTTTAAAAACTGGGTGCAGACTATATAATAGAGTAAATTTTTAGTAGGCAATTTCTTTCGAATGTTTTTTATTTTTGTTGAATTGCTTTTCAAATTAAAAAATTGACTCATTGTTTTGAGTTTTAAAAAAAAATTATTAGTTTAAAAAATTTATTTAAAATAATTATGATTATGTATGTAAATTGTAAAAAAATATCTATGTAAAACAATAAAAAAATATTAATTACATGTATTTTTTCTGTAATTATTTTATTGTAAAAAAATATTAAGAGTAGGAATAAACTTCGTAAATTAACTTATGAAAACGGTACTAATTTTTAGGTTAGGTTGTATATAAGGATTCCTATATTAGATAGTATAGGGATTCAGTCGTTATTACAAAATAAATGCATATAAAATTATTATCTAATTTTGCAGATATAATACAAGGTGTCCACAACATCACGAAGAATGGATAAGTTAAAGATGTTCAAAACTAACAAGAAAAGAATCCCATCTTCGTCCCTGTACAATATCAAAAGTACGTTTAAGTGTCGGGAGTTAGTTAAAGTTATGTAAAACAAATATTAGAAATGTTCTAAAAAATTAATTTTAAAACTTTCAAAACTAATTAAACTACAATTAAATTCCTTGAGCAGTTTTAACTGCACTTCCCAACATTCACCCATTTTCCCCTAATCTGAGTTTGAGATTTTTTATATGAATGGAAACGACAAATCTGAATATGAATACTTTTTTCGTAACCCTCGTATTATTATGTTATTTGCTCGACATCCTATTTTTGATAGACTTCAGACTCACCCCTACATTTTTCTTATATGAATGAAATAATTTATCTAAAGTTTTAGACAAAATCTAAGTATAAATATTTAAAAGAATTTAGAACACTATTATAGTAATAAGACAATTCTACTTTAAAAAAACTTATCAACAATTTTTTATCTAACTTTCAAATTTTTCGAATATAAATCCAAAAGTTGATATGAGTTTAAGTACCAGAAGCAAAAAAAAAAAAATAAACAAAAATAAACAATTTTTTTTACTAGCATGTATTGAGTAAAATTTCTTAAAAGATATTTTTCTCAATTTTTTAGAATTTTTACTTTTCTATTTTTAAATATCGTCCGGGGAGCTTTTGATTTTTTTTTTGGCGGTCATTTAATTGTTTCTCACGATCATCTTATCTACTCTTAACAATTTTATAAAATATCAGTGTTGCCATATAAAGCCGAAATAGTATCATAAAATAATTAACCTCATTTTTATCAAAAAATGGTATTTTTTTAAATTTGAATTAGGATTCTAAGAATTGTATATAATTATTTTAAATTGATATGATATATAACTTTGTTTAATTCCAGTTGCTTTAAAATTTAGACCATCACCAAAGTTCCAAATTATTGCATAATATGTAAATGATTATAAATATAATTATGTAACATTCACCTCTTTGAGAAGTTCTGTAAATTTTTCATCACAGTAGATAACAGAGTGATAGAACTTGTTATCAGTTTTAAATATCTCAGTCGCTGGTTACATGCAAACTTGAGTTTTGATAAAGAAACCAAATGCAGAATAAAAATCGTTGGAAATGTTTTTTATAATGCAGGAACATATTAAAAAATCTCAATGTCATTATTAACTTAAGATTGCAATTCGTAAAATGTTTCGTATGGTCAGTTTTATTTATGGTGTAGAGGCCTGTACTTTAAAAGTGGCTATTTTTGAATATATTGGACATTCAAAGTGGCTATTAAAAATAAATTGAAAGCATTTGAGATGTGGACCTATTGACGTCTGTTTAATATATCTATGACCGGATCCCGTATCCAATATGGAATCTCTCCTGAGGCTGCAGAAAGAAAGAAAATGACTTTTAATAATTAAAAATTGAAAAGTTTTGGCCATTATAATTTGAGTAAAAAAATATGAATTACTTCAGATTATTGTCGAAGGCAGATAAGAAGGAAGTCGAGAAGTAGTCTGGTTTGCCTGGCCTGGTTTGCGTGAAACTAGTTTGCGTGTAGTATCGAACTCATCCTTTTTTTTAAATTAGTACACTTCATTAGTTCAAAGTCCGGAAATTGTTTCCAGTCATTATTGGCAATTTCTCTTTCGGTTCTAATTATAAGCAATACACAAGTGTGTCTCAAACTTTCATCTTCTTCTGAATTTTATCTGTCAATTTCTTACTTTTTAATAAACTTTTTATTAATGAAAAGTATTAATTCATTTAATATCTTTTTTTTAATATTTGGCAACAATATTGCTGCTATCTGAGAACAAGAAAAAAAACTATTTTATTTTTTAAGTTTTTTTTTTCATTTGATTGTCACAAAAAAAGTAACATTTTCTCTCTTTGGCACAAACGCCACCACTAAAAGAACAAACAGTAATTCGTGTTCGGTCTTCTAGACAGAAATAATTTTTAAAGAAAATTAAAAATAAAAAAAGATAAACGCATAGTGCCTAATTGAAAGTGAAAAATGATTTAAAAATACAGAAAAATATATATTTTTTAAGATTAATTAATTTTGAAAAAAAAAAAATAGTTTGATTTCTTAAAGAAAATTAAATCTGTAAAGAATTAGTTGAATATTTAAGTGATATTAAAATGTTTATATAATGATCCATAAAAGGGATCTTTACCCAAAATAAAAACGAAGTTTTTAAAGAAAAGTTTTTTAAAATAAATTTTCACTTTTTCCCCAAATTAATTTTTAATATAAAAACCAAAAAAAATTACAATATCTTATTTTATATGGGTCAATTTTTTGAAATTTTAAAAGTGATAATTAAAAAAAAAAAATTAAGATAAAAATTTAATTATAATACAAAAAAAAACAAAAAAAAAAAACTCAAGTATCTCTATAAAAATGTGTTGATCTAAATGTATAAAATTATTTTGAAAATTCACAAGAATTTTTTTCCTATTTTGCTCTCATGAGCTTTTTGTTTATTTGTATAACAGCTAAAGAGCTGCTGTTCTCGGAAATATTTTAAAAAACATAAAATTGAAAAATTTTGTTTCAATTTTATTTTTTTGTTTGCTACAAAATTTTTGTATAAAAAAAAAATTGAAACAAAAAAAGTGAAACAAAATAAATATGTCCGGATTAAAAAAACTAAAAATAATAAAAGGTAAAGACCATCATGATGACAAACATCATCGTCATCATAAATCAACTTATAAGCCTCCATTCATGAGAATGGGAAATAATCGTCGGGTAAGAATTTTTATTATCACTACTATCGCAAAATTATACCACCACTATACTGTATAATCAAAATTATGATTATAAATATAGGGTGTTTAAAAAAAATGTACTTAATATAATGCAATAGCAGTCATCTGAATAAATTAAGTCAATATTTTGGGAATATCATTTATGAGAAATTCTTGTAATTCAAACGCCTTCTTAAAATCCTAAGGGGTTGGTTCAGTAGCTCTCCTTTATTTAGTTTTCCTCTCTTAATATGGAGTCTATGAAAAATATCGAGATTGTTTTTATGAGCACTTGTTCGGACCCAGAAAAGGGATGTAATTTTGGAACTGTTAATATTATTTAAGCTCACAGAAGAAACATTTTATTTTTTCTTTTTTTAAAGAACTAACTGTTCAACTGTTACGCTAATAAGCCTATCTATACTATATGTATATGTTGGAACAGGCGGTCATATTATATTCGTGCTATTAGAATTGATCTTAATGAATTCCACATACAATTTAAACAATCTACAAAGAAGTGTACCTACTTAATAATAAAAAAGCTTATTTGATAATAAATCCCTAAAAGTATGCAATATTGATATCTTTATTTAGAATCCATATTTAATGTATTTATAGGGCATGCAGTATTGAAGGGGTTGAACATATTTTTCAAGAACCGAGATCTTTAGTTTTTTTGCTAATGTCCCTTTAAAATCTGCTATTGAATTTTGTATATAATATTTAAAATAATGTTCTTCATTTTCAAAATCCTTATTTGATTTTAAGAAAGATTTTCCAGCATTAATTTTTTGTAATTTTAATTAGCCAATAGAAGTCCTTTCTCCTTTTGATGCCTCATTATTTTAATTTGATTGTTTTAAATTAAAAATAAATATACACTTAACAAAAAAATTGATTGAAAATTTTAAATTAATAATATAAAATAAAAAAAACAATAAAATTAAATAAATTTATAATTAAAATACACCCTATGTATAATATTTATTCTTTATTAATCTTTTCGATTCTTTACTATTCAATTTTTTTTTTATTATTATTATTATTTTTATTATTTTTATTTTATAATGAAAATTAATTTGTAATATTTGTATAAATTTTGTTTACTATTACTATTCAGAAAGAGAAACGATGAGTTGTAAATTAATTAATGAATGAAATAAAAAAAAAAAAATGGCAAATTTTTGAAATAAAAATTGTACTAATTGTAATACAGAGCAAGGAAACATATATTAGAAAAATATTTAAATGTTTTCTTATTTTGAATGTATTGGTGACAATGATTTTTCATTTTTTGTTTTATTTTTGTTTTTGTTTTTTTTTTTTGCATTTTATTTATTCTTCGACATAGAGACAATTTTCTTATGATATGTCATGACCTTCTCATGAAAATATTTCTTAATATTGTTTTATTTTCATAGTCTGATTATACGTTTTTTTTTTCAGTTTTTTTCAAAAAACAAAAATTTTTAAATTTGTCATCAGAATTTTTTTACTAAGAATACCACAAGGTTAAAAAGTTCAATGAAAATTGACACTTAATTTAGTTTGGGAAACTGGTTTATATAGAAATCCGTTAATTTTTGAAAACCGGAGGATTTAAGTTTAAGAAGTGTTTTTGTCTTGAAATATTTTTGAGATCATCAGTAGGCTGTAATATTACATTGTCTAGACAAACTTCTGATTAAACTTTGATTGATTTTTATAATTTATAGAAAATTTTATGACTGTGACTGTGAGTTATATGGATGAATGTAAAATTTCATTTTACTATACACGTTAAATTGATTATTATTGTAATACTAATAAAATGAAATTATCACTTCACATATTTCTTATTAATTAAACTTCATTGCATACATTGTTCTGACGTTCTGAAATATAAGAAATATATAAAAGTTATTTTTTAGTGTATGTACAACATTTTTTTATATGTATTAATTTATCATTTTTACAACTCACTTTATAGGTTATCCAGTTGTCACCATTTGTATTAGGGTTCAACGTATGATAATAATAAAAGCATATTCAAGCATTGATTTTTTGTATACTTGTGTTTTTTAATTTTACTTTATTTTAATTGATAAATCATTATTGAATAGATTTTACATGAAATTCCATTTCAAAATGTTAAAATACCAAAATGTATTAACATTATTAATTATATGTCATATTTCCGTATTAACATAAAAATTTTCAATTGATTTCAATAAATGACTGATGAAATGGGAATTATAAGAATTTCTCAAACTTTTGTTTATTAAATAGTTAATTATGTACATTCTAATTAGCTAAAAAAAATTAATATAAATGACGTATATAATAATTTAACATTTTATTTGTCAAATTATTATATATAGGAATGTAAGCATATGTATATATGTATTGACATTATGAATTAATATGTATTTAAATATTTATATACAAATAAAAAAGAAAACAAATAAAAAACAAAAACAAACAAAATTCATTCCAAATTGCCTGGAATGTTGTTTTCATTATTTTTTTTCTTATAAATTTTCCTTTCCTGTCAGCTGAAACTATGAAATAATAGAAAAAAGTTCATTTTCTTTGCTAATTTAAGCTCTGTTGAAAATTAAAAATGACGTCTAACAACGATTTATTGCGCATGCTTTGTTTTAAGTTTCACTTTTTTTCATTCTCTCTTGTTTCATTTGTATAAAAGTAAATTTTGAACTTTATTTATAATATTAGAATACAGTGCAAGTGAAAAGTCAATATCAGATCAAATCTTTAATTGGTTTTTCATTTTGACTTTAATAAATTTAAATCTTTTAATAATTAAATTTTCATGTATTCTAAACCTTCGAAGCATTGATGAACTAAATAGCAACTACCGTTGTAAAACTTTTGCTTTCTAAAAGATACCCTCTTTAATTGACATAAATAGAAGTGATGGTCCAATAACGCTTTAAAGATAACTGTTACATTTCACGATTAGATGTCTGCAATAAAATATATTATTTCTTATGTATCAAGACACAACAAACAATGCGAGCAGAGCGAATAATGGCTATTGTCATAATGTTAAGAACTATTGAAAAATAAAAAACAAATTTTTATTTTTTGACTACTTATATCAGCTAAACGGGGGGGTCCTTGAAATTTCAAGTTCGGGACTTAAAATTTTTAGTAAGAGATCAAGATTTTTGCAAGAATTAAAAATTTACATAACGGTAAATTAACATACGATATGACAACGGTATGAAATTCTATTATATCAATTTAAGCACAGGGATCTTCCTCCTATCTTAAGGGGCTGTAGCTCCCTTCACGCGTTAGCTACAAAAAAGTTTTTTCGAGGACAAACGACAGACGGACGGACGGACAAACCAAAAACGGACAAAGTGAAACTATATATGGCTAAAAATGACATATGAAAATGAGCTCTAAATGCCATATGAAATTATCATTTAGATTAAGCAATAAAAGTCTATTTTAAAGCTTTCGTTTATAGTCATAATCACTTTGTCGAAAAAGAAACTTTTCATTTTGTCTGACTCTGTTGGGACTGATAGATTTACTTTATTTCAGAAATTAAGATGGAAATTTATATCTTCAGTGTTGAAGACGATCAAATGCTAAACAATGTTTTAAAACACACTAGAAAATGTAAAATTAAAAGTCAATTGGCCTAAATGATTCAAGAGTTTAAGTCTTAAAGAGTCTTCAATATTTTTTGTTTTAAACTAGTAGGGTATCAGATATTTAAAATATATAAAAACTTATATGAAAGTAATAAAATAATTTTAAAATCTCTCTAAAAAAAAAAAATTTTTAACTAAAATAGAATATTTTAAAAAAATAAATTATATCATGTCTTTATATTTCTTATATTTACAATACATTATTACAAATATGTACATACATGCATACAAATTTTACTATTTTCATTGACAAAAATTCTTTTACGCACCTTTACATCTTATCACAGTAAAAATACAAAATTTTTCTCTCTCATGTTTCCCTTTTTTTTATAATACATTATAAAAAAACTATTGCTCTCTCTTTATATGCCAACAATATTAATCTCTTTTTTAATTTAAGTTTGTTTATTCTCACTTCTAGTCAATATTCCTTTAAAACTTTTTATAAATATCATATTCATTGGAAAATGTATTAAAATGTATGTTTAAAGAACCGCTGACTGGAATATGAAAAACTTTCAACAATTATTTTTCCAGAGCATTGAATATACCATTGAACTCAAAACAAAATTGAAGATATTCAATTACTTAAGGAGAACTTTTCCCCATTATTGGTGGAAAATAGTACCAAAATAAAATAAATGAATATGCAAAAGATAAATATTTTAAATTGACTAAAGAAATTATAATAAATTTATATAATTAATTTTTTAAAAAATAAGTGTTGGATTACACAAAATATATCAAATTTATAAAATTGAATTTCTTTTTAAATCTTTTGTGAAAGGTAGATAAGTTTTTTTATACTAATAAATTTTAAGGATCCGACCGATAGTGTAGTGGCTAGGTTGTAGGCTTTGTAATCGAAAAATTTATGATTCAAACCCTGATCAGATCATATCTAATAAAAAAATATAAATTATATCATAATATAAAATAATTATAATTGTCACAAATGTGAAGAAAACGCTGAACCACTCGCTTATCATTTTGTATCTGTCAATTAGACTTAGAGGGTTGTTAAATAAATAAATAATAAGGAAAATCGTTTTTTTAATCGCACTTCAGATTAATATATTTGGAAGTTTCTAAGTTTTTTTTTTTAATTTAAAAAAAAAAGCAAAAACCAACGAAAGTAAGTTAAGCCTAAAAGTAGCCTAAAAATTTTTCTTGGATAATATTAAAAATTTCATAGATCTCAGATTCGAATTCTAACAGTACATTTCTTTTCTTGTTTTTATTGTTAATTTTTTTTTTTTTTTGTTTAACTGTTTAACTGTTAGGCTAATTAGCCTGTCTATAATATAGGTACATGTTAGAACAGGTGATCATATTATATTCGTGTTATTAGAATTGGTCTTATTGAATTTCACATACAATTTAAACATGAGATAGTACTAGGCCTTATAACATGTAGAAACGTCTTAAATTTTCAATATTTACAATTCTATTTTTTGTTTATATTGTAATATTTTGTATTTGAGTTATATGGTATTCTATATCAGTGAGTTTTATTATTCAATTAAATTATTTGTTTATATTTTGCATTTGTTTATATTGTTATATTAATGAATTTTTTATTAAAGATATATGATTATTAATTATTGATTATGCCATTAATTTGAACTCAATGGCGAATATGGTAGCTGAGTCAAGTCGAAAA
This sequence comes from Dolichopus griseipennis, assembly GCA_963082915.1. Lineage (NCBI taxonomy): Eukaryota > Metazoa > Arthropoda > Insecta > Diptera > Dolichopodidae > Dolichopus > Dolichopus griseipennis. The sequence goes on along the minus strand of OY720444.1, from coordinate 72,099,616 downwards.
CTAGAAAAAATTTGAATTCAAACTGCCTTTCCGAAAAAAAAAAATAAATTTTAATTGGAAATCTTTTAAATAAATCAGTATAACCATTCATCTGATCCCTATTCAAAATGTTTTTATGTGAAATGTTTATAAATTTCGATACTTTCTGTACAACTTCTAATTCTATTGATTTTTAATCAAGTTTTTCAAGATCTGAATATTGTTCATTTTGATGATTTCTAACCAATATATGCTCCGCTAAATTTGAGTGAAAATTAAATGTACTAAAATCTATATTGTTTTTAGCAGAATTGGTTACTTTTTGTTTTTGTCTTTGAAACGTGTTTCTTAATATCTAACAATTTGTCCAAATTAAATTTTATTGCAACACAAGCAAGAAATTTCATAAATATCGAATTTTTCGAATTTATTTTTAGGATCTTTAACATAACTTTGCTTGCTATTCAATTGATTAAATCTTCTACCACTTACTAAATCAATATGGTAAATCAGTATTATTAATCTTTTGAAATCTGTACAATTGATAATGTATAGTAAAGTTGTTGAATTCAGAATACACTTTTCAACAACCATTTTTTTTATTCCTTTTCCACTCCTTTAAGGAGTATAGGGCATTCACCAAGTTTTTATTTTAAACTAGGCTTCAGTTTCTTTAATCATAACATTCACTAAGCCGTTGATTACTTGGCTGTAGCTATTGTATAACGTTACGAAATATGAATGCACAAATGTTTACTTTGTGCGCCATCTATAATCTTACACAAGAATTATTTATATATTTTTATTAAATCTTATTTTATATTACGATATAAACTGTTACGATATAATTAAACAATTTTACGATATTTTTTTTATTGGATATGATCTGACCGGGGTTTGAACCCGGCATCTTTACCACTACGCCATTGGTTTGCAACAACCTAATTTTAAACAAAACTCATCATTGAGTATTGTAATTAGTTTGACTCTTAATAATTTTATCTATGTTTAGTGATTTCAGAGTCGCTATCTATATTGTCATCTTTGAAGTTTTAGTATAACTTAAAAAGTTAAAACTCTCAAGGATATTTTGAAAATGTCACTTTTTAAAGTTAGTACTTAAAAACTAACATGAAAACCATTTTTGTGATTCTTACAATGTCAAACTTTTATTTAAACCAAAAAAAAAAAAATCTAATTTCCAATTTCCCCAATTAATAATAATAACTCAAAACAAAAATTTGACAAATGAAGTAAATTACATCAATTTGACAGTTCTTTAAAAATAACAATAATAACAAAACAAAAAAAAAAATCACAATAACAAATTCATAAAAAAATATGTATATTGGAAAAATCTCCAATTTAATAGAAAAACACAAAAAAAAAAAAAAACAAAACAAACAAAAAAAAAAATAAAAACTTTTCTGGTGTAATAAAAATCTCCTCGTTTTCATTGTAGAAAAAGTTTTTCGCGAAGAAACAATTTTGGTTTTAGAAATAAAAATTTTATTTTAATTTTTTTGAAAATATAGAAAAGTTTTTATTCATTTTTTTTTTTCAAACAAATTTAATTTGAAAATTTGTTTTATGTTTTTTTGTTGTGTTTTATAAAAATAAAATAGTATAAAATATATAAAACAAAATAATAATAATACCAAAATAAGAAAAAAAAAGTTTAACCGAAAAATATATAAGGAAAAAAAAAAAAAAAAAATTTTTTATAATTAATTTTCATTTAAATTCTACACATACTGAATTTTCTGTGTTTCTTTAACAAAATATTAAAAAAAAAAATAAAAATTCTTTTCTTTTCTCTTTTTTTTTACATATATATAAAAAAAGATTTATTAAGAAAAAATTTACTTTATATATATATATACTCATATATATATATATATATATTATAACATTTATAAGCGTTTTGTGATTTAATATAACCTAACTTTGTATATTATTAATTTAAACCAAAATAAAAAAAAAAAATTACATTACAAAATATTTAAAAAAAACACAAAAACTAAAAATAAAAACAAGAAATATTAAGAATAAAATTTTACTCCTTACATCCTTTTTATACATGAAAAAAAAAAATAATAAAAAGAAAAAAAAAAATTTAAAATCCTTTACTTTAATATAAACAAAATTATAAGTATATTATATTATAATCATAATAAGTAATAACTATTAATAAAAAACTAAAAAATTAATATAAATATTATATATATTTAAAGTTTAATACAAATACACTATATAATATATATATATATATACAATATTAATTTTCAAGCCTTAAGGAATTGAGTTTTAAAAGTAAAATATAGTAAAAAGTAAAAATTAATTAAAATTTTAAAAAATAATTGAAAACATGGTGTAAATTATAATTTTAATGTGAAAAAAAAAAAAACCGATATACATGTAATAATATTGCATAAATATACATATATATATATATATATGTACCTACATAAATAATATAAAATATTCGTTAATATATATATGTTCAAGTTTTTGTGTATATAATAACATTATATATTATACATATATCTAAATATATCTAAATATATATATATATATATATATATATATATAGATAAAACAGTGACACTTTAAAGTATTTCGTATCAATAAAATATATAAAAAAAAAAACACACACACAATTTTATTAATCTATTAAACAATTTTAATTTAAAAAAAAAAAAAATTAATATTAAATCGGTTTCAAAAAATTTAAAAAAATAAAATAATATAAAAACAACAACAAAAAATTAATTAAATTTTTTTGGTGAAATTCAAAATTTTGTTCAAATAATCTTTTTATTAATTATTTCATTTTTTTTAATTTATATATATACATACTCTTATTAAAGAAAATTCAGTTTGTTTATAAATAAGTATATATAAATATATATACATATATATGTAAAACAAAGTATTATTTTAAATTTCCAAAAAAATTTTCACACATTTTCTTGGATAAAATACAAAAATAAAATACAATATTCGAAAAAATATATAAAATAAAATTGCATATGAAAAGTTTCAAAAGCATTTTTAATTATTGACAGCCAGTATAATGACAACAACAAACACCTAACAAAAAAAAAAATTTTCATTTATTTTTCGGCAAAAATAAAAATTACGGAAAAGTTCCTACCAAAAAAAAAAAAAAATTATGAAAAAAATATATTATACAAAAATTTCAATAAAATAATTTATAATTAAAATACAACAAAGAATTACATTACTATACTACAAAAAAAAAAAGAATTTAGGTTATTTTTTTAAAATAATAATATTTAATTAATAATAAAAATTAATAATTAATAAAAATAAAAACAAAAATTAAAATCCAATTTAAAAATAAATATCAAATTAAAAAAAAAAAAAAAAAAAAAAAAAAACACTTTTTTTTTTCTATAATAAAATATAAAAAATTGAATTCATATATAGAAAAATCATAGCTATCTCAAATTCCTATCGTAATATATAGTTCCAATCCCTAACAAATATATATGTATTATTAAACATATATATATATATATATATATATTAAATATTTTAATTTATAAATGAATGCGCAAACTCGACTTTAAAAACAAAAAAAAAAAACAAATATTAAAGTTTTCCATCCAAAATTATATTCTGAATTCCATCACTTTACTACAAATTATATATACATATGTATAGTATGAATATATGGAAGAAGTTATTCCAAAAATAACAAAAATGAATTTAAGGAACAAATCTTAAAAATAAAAAAAAAAAAACAAAAACAAAAAATAACAAATAATAATTATTAAAAAAAAAAAAAAAAAAGCGTCAAAAAGAGAAAAAGAGAAAGAGCGAACAATAATAATATTTTTCTCTCAAACTACAAACATAATATAAATAAAACAAAGTTATATTTTTATTAATTTCTTTGATCGCTTTTTTTTATATTATAAATAATACCTAATAATTAATGAATATATAAATAATAATAAAATATTGTTTTTTTTTTTTTTAATTAGTAATTAAATTACTAATTAATTTTTTTAAATACCAAAGATTAATTAATTAAATATAAATTTAAAAAAAAAAAACTTTCAATCAAAACATAGAAAAGTAAAAACTTGACACTTTAGAAATACTATCTATATATATAATATGTGTAGCTATTAAATTTAAATATAAATGATGTTCATATGTTTTGTAAAATTTTCAAATATGAATTTTTAGTATAATTATTAAAATAAAATAGAAATTTTAATTTCTATATATATATATAATAAAGTATATATATATATATATTTTTTTTTGGATAAAATTTAATATTAAAAATTTAAAACTTTAAAGAGAAAATAATTAAAATAAAAAAGTGGTGTTATTTAAAACATATATATTGCGATTTTCTAAGCTCTGTGTGTGTGTCTTTGTATTTCTATATACATAATAATATATAACATATATATGAATTTGTTGTTGTGATCTTTGTTTTTTTTTTTTTTTTGTTTTGTTTTGATTTTTTTATTTTGGATATTTTAAATTTAAAAAAAAAAAAAAAAATTAAATCAAAATATCATCGTTCGAAGAAGAATATCGGCCTGATAGGCCCATGGTGCAAAAAGCATCATCAACAGATGCCCCATCAGTTTCTGCTGGGGCACATCAACGAGAATCATCATCTCGTTTTGGTATTGGTGGTTATTCATCATATCAAAGTGGTTATAATAAATTATTTACTCAGGTTAGTTTTTTCAAATTTAACCAAGTACCTATATGTTTGTATATGAATTGAAGTACATATTTAATTATTAAATGTGATATACTTTGAAGAGTATAATGCCGTATCGCTGGAACAGTGAGTGGGGGCATATTATCTTCTTATTATTACAATATTGATCTTAATGAATTACACATACAATTCTTAGTATTTTAGATTTTCAACAGATACACAATTCTATTTGTTATTAATTGTAATAATTTAACATTTGAATTATAAGGTATTTGGTATGGTATCTGTGAGTTATATTTTCAAATAAATTATTTGATTATAATCTGAAATATAGTGAATTTCTTAATAAAAATTATAGTGATATTAGTATATTTTTATATGGGGTGTTGAAACTTTTAAAAACACAAAAAAAAAATAAGATCACCTGATGGTGTTGTCTGGGTATTTTCTCTAAGACAACCTGTTGCCGTAGTTAAAATAGTGAATTAAACGCCCAAACAGCTTTTATAGAGACGAGTAAGTAGATGAGTAAGATGGATGAGTAAGAAAGAAATAGGTTAATTTTTTTTTATCTTAGTAAAACCTTAAACTGGGAAATAAGAATTAAGAAAATTGACCAAGATATTGATTGGTATTCAGCTGAAATAGTATTACTGAAATCCATTTTAAAAATTAATTTTTTGTTTTTTAAACAGTTCGACAACTGTGTTCTTTATTTTCAGTATTTTAATATCTTCTATAAGTTTTATTCAAAAACTTATTTTAACCTAAAAGAAGCTGAGATTTTTTTTTTTTTTTTTTTTTTTTTTTTTTCTTCCTTTACATTTATTTCAAAACACGAATAATAATTAGAGATTACAATTACAAGTAAAAATAAAATTACAGATACAACTATAAACTCTACAATACACGTATTTTCAATAAATGCCACTCCTGTCGGAGCATAGGGCGGAAACAAACTCCTTCCATCTATCTCGATCTTGCGCTATTCGCCTGACTTCTGCCCAACTCTGTTGCCGGGACTCTGCTAAGACCGTTCTGACCCAGGTGTTGCGTGGTCTTCCGCGTCTTCGTTTTTCCTGAGGATTCCATTGAAATGCCTGCTTGCCAATATCATCGTCTGGCTTCCGCAGGGTGTGGCCTATCCACCGCCATTTTCTACATAGGATTTCTGTTGCTACTGGTTTGCTGGCAGTAAGTTTTAGAAGATCCTAGTTTGAAATTGTCTGAAATTATAAAAAAATATCCTGCATATTCTCCTCAGACACCTATTAACAAAAGTCTGTACTTTTCTGGATATGTTATCTGTGACTTTCCAGGTTTCGCAAGCGTATAGTAGAACTGGTTTAACGCTCGAAGAGCTGAGATTTATTTATATTAAAATTATTTAATTTTTGCTGCTTTAAAAATTAATTTTATTATTAGTTGATAATTCAAAAAGTCTATGACTATATATAGAATATACTTGTTGAATTTAATCTGTCATTTAAATCAATAATTTCATAAAAACTCAATCATTAACCTTTCATTTTGTAAATTACTAATTAAAAATCCACAACTTCCGATATTAAAGAAGTATCTATAAGATGTTTTTATTGTACATATAAATGAATTTTTACTTTTATTACTTCTACAAAAACAAATACTATGTACATTCCTTATTGTTTTTGTTTTTATTTTTTTTTTATATCTTTTTATATTTGCAAATTGTCAGGTGAAGAACAAAAGTAAATAAAACAAGAATCTAGTGAGAAAGTTTTAACAATTCACAACCTAATATAGTCAGTACAAGTTCTTTTTATTTTTTTTTTGTAATATTCAACAAAATCAAATGATATATATGTATCTCTTCTCTATTTGTTCTTATTCACTGTATATGTATTTTCAATATACAGGGTCATTTACTAAAATATTTACAAAAATTTCATAAATTTAATAATTAAAAAAAAAATTGAAGATTCAATGCGCTAATATTGTATTTAACCAAAATGTGTTCTATTCAAAAATGAAAGCCCCTAACGTCGTCCCTAACGTTGCTTTTATAACATATTAAAACTAATCCCACGACTAACCTGTAATATTTGTCTATCAAATTATGTTGTTTATGAAAATCTATGGTATTTCAACAAGAAAATTATAATATTTTGGGCTAAATCTAGAGATCTTGTTCGTTTTAGCCTTCTTGGAGTAAACCTATTTTCGAGAATGTTAGCCGCTTCGACATTTATGTGTCTTTCTAGACGCACTTAATGTTTTTGAGCATAATTTTTTATATCATCTTAATTTTAGAGATATTTCAATCAATGTAGACCATCATTTTGCACATACCAACGAGCATGAACTATTTTGCCTAAAAGTTTATTTTAAAAGACTTGTATTTTGCTTACATACCTTTGTTTGGCACAACTCCAAAGTTGAATTCCATAAAACCATATAGGGTTTATGACTTGATTGTAAACTAACACTTTATTATAAATTGACAACTTACACTTATCTAGTTTTAAGTTTTTCATTTTAAAATTCCGATATTTGACAATACTGGTAATATGGCAGTATCATAAGGGAATGTTGCCACAGTTACATTTTTTGTTTCAAGTTCATTAGTAGTGTATAGTAAATAAAACACAGGTCCTAATCCATATACTACTATAAGGCATTCTTACTTTTATTTCTTTTAAGAATCTTCTTGTTTTACTCAAAATAATCTATTAGTTTGATTCCAGTACTCTAACATATGTTGGCGGTAGTAATTTGTTCAAATTAATTATCAGACTTGTGTGCCAAACTTTAACAAATGCCAGTGTTACGTTTAAAAAAATTGACAAACATATTTATTTTTCCTCTAACGCTAAATTAGTGATTTGAAATTAGGTTTGTTTTTTTTATTATGTACTATTATATGCTTTCATATGAACTTGCCAGTGTCTATGGGTTTATTTTTCATTCTGTAAGTTAGTGATATATTTATATTAGAAATCTAACCATAAATTTATAAGAATTGTATGGTTCAGCAATTTACTTTTATACTAAAACACTTTTAAATGCACTTTTTGGTTAATGAAAATATTTTTGGCTTAAAAGTTTTCAAACATTTAAAATACTGTTTCTTATACCAGCAATTTACTTTTATATTAAAACGAGGAAGATTATAGTTGCCCTTGTCAACTTTTAGATACCCGTGCATACCCACTATGGTGTATAAAATAAACCGTAATTTACTTCCCTTATAGATTTAAGTTATTATCCCATAATTTTGCTTAAACAAAAAAAAACCAAAAAAAAATTAAATTATTTGGCCCACCCTAAAAGTCCGGTGGTCCGAAAGATGTCCAACATTGCCGAGTAACTTGCCCTATCACTTTATCTGCCCAATTTTTATTTTAGCTTCGTAGCTTCATTAGATTTACAGTTATTGAATCGAAAACTTTGTTTGGCAGCCCCGAAAATGGGGCCGTAACATTTTGAAACTTCATATAAGTGCTCGATTCATTATATAACTAACCGTGTATAATTTTCATCCTCGTAGTATAATTAGTTTTGAAGAAATTCATATTGGTGCAAAGAAGTTGTATGGCAGCCCCCCGAAAATAGGGCCCTAACATTTTGAAACTTCATATAAGTGCTTGATTCATTATAAAACTAAATTTGTGTAATTTTCATCCTCGTAGTATAATTAGTTTTGAAGAAATTCATATTGGTGCAAAAAAGTTGTATGGCAGCTCCCCGAAGCCTTGGTCCCATTTTAACCAAAAACAATAGGGAACCTAGAAATTGTCTAAAAATGACTTTGTGTGAATTTCAAGACTCTAGCCCTTTTAGTTTTTGAGTTATCGTGCTGACACACGGACGGACAGACACACATAGCTAGATCGACTAATTTTTCGATTCTGAGTCGATACGTACCCTTGACACTATATCTAGCTCGTCTAGATCGATGCGTTACAAACGGAGGAGCAATTTTAATATACCCGATGTCATATATGTATGCACGGGTATAACAATAATAAATTCCCAAAATCTACCTTCAATTTTTTATTTTCTACATTTTAGGGGGCTATTACTACTTTAATAAAAGTATATATTGAAAAAAATATTTTTTTTTATTTTATTTTATTAAATAATGAACTTCAGCAATTTTAGTAATAATTTTTCAAACAGTTTTGTCATTATTTATGGCAAGATTATCAATATGTACGACTTTATTTCGGTTGGTGGCTTTGCTGGTTTTAGAATCATTATCATTTACGCTAACTGTAACGAAAATTCTATCAAATCTATAAAAATCTCTTGTAATCTCTTAAATAATTTTCAATATACTAACTTGCAACGACAGTTTACTTATGCTTTTACCCCATATTTTCTTACATAGTTAATGTGTCTTCGGAACTTTTATAATAAACTCATAGAAAGTCTCATCTTCTTCATCTGAATTATAAAATTATCCTAAAATAAAAAATTCGAAATTATCCTTCGAACTGTCAACTTGAATATATTTTTAATCAGTATAACTTATACAGACAAACTAAATTAAGTTTTCTATCAGATATTAAAGTGTACTAACATTTTCATTAATAACCCTGTATTCACATTTAAATACATTTTTATATGAATACATGAAAATGTCGAAGATGAAAAATGCACTTACATTTTTGAATTGTGATAATAATAGAAATCAAATTATAAAGAAAAATAAACAAAAAAAATAACAAACAATTCTGTAAAGTTTTTTTCACTGAAAATATTTTTTTTTTATTTTAAAACATAAAATAATTGTTATAAAAATTTTTAGATTGTTCATCATTTTAAAGAATCTGGAAGATATATTTTAATCTAATATTGAAAAATTAAAACATTTCAATTGTTAGCTTTGAAGTCCTAATCTAGTATTTGAAATACATACCACATATTCCAGAAGAGGCTCGAAATTTTTCAGTATCGTAATATCGAATAAAAAATTATATGAGTGTTTTTGCCTCTATTCGGTTTAGTTTTTTCTAAATGTAAAGTGATTAGATAAAATAATATTTAAAATCACAGTCGCTTAAAATGTAACACATAATAAAACTTATTTTATACAGACGCTTCCTTTGAATACCTAATGGTATAAATGATTTTATTTCCACTTGTCAACATCACACAGTAATTGTGACATTTGGCAAATAAATCAAATATTTTAATTTTTTTTTTACGTAGTTGAAAAACGTTGTCAGAGTCAATTGATAATTCCAAAAAAATGTTCTCAAACATGAAGTTGAAAGACACATCGTGTATTGGACCTATTGAATTTAATGAAAATTGCCGTTAAAACGGTACTTCAAATAAAAAGATTTCTTTATCAAAGGAAGATTGTGCTTAAGTAGAAAAATTATATCCCGCAAGTAGTGACCATTTTCAGCTTCGCACATTCATGCTCTTTCCAATACATTTTCCATAACTTTTCGTAATTTTTGATCGCTGTTCTGTTGTGTACTGTTCCATTTCCAATTCCCCAAGTTTTCTTCACAAAATTCTGAAATAAAAATAAAAAATATAAATAAATTTAAAAAGTTATTAAACATTGAAACGATATCGGTCGTTTTGCGCCACCATGTATAAGGGTAAAAATCGAATCGATTTTTTTTCAGACTTAACAACAAATTTGCACATCAAATAATCGTAGACGTAGTATTTCCAAATTCAGTACTAAGAAAAGTACCAAATTCAGCATTTCGTATTGTAGTGTTTATTAACATTTTCAAAAAAATTTTAAAAAACGTGTCTGTATAGTTTTACTTTGTCTGCTGTCCAGGTTTTTAAAAAAACTTCTACGTTATTTGAACAATTTTAATCCTAGAAAAATATAATTTTGGAAAACAAGTTTTTACTGTAGCCCCATACGTTACGATGATACAATCGTATAAGGTCTTATATATTTAAGATTATATAATAAAACAAGTTCTATAAGGTATAATTTCGATCTGGAAACGATCTGGAAGTCAAACTGTAGGTACTTTTATATTTATAATAATTATAAATTGGAAATAAATATAAAAATACCGTAAAGTGTTGCCATAGGGTATTTTAATTTAGCGAAATACGATACCCAATTTTTGCAAAATTATTGACTTCATATATTCTCAAATATTTCCATTCAGAAACTTTAAAATTTTAAAATTATTTAAATTTTTGGAAATCAATATTAGTCATATTAGCAGATAATCTCTACCCACTAAACACAAGAAAATAATACTTATTAGAAATATTGAACGTGTCAAGTGCCCTTTTATAGTCCAAAATCTTATTTATAAACAAAACTTCTTTATTTTAACCAACGAACAAAACAAGTGCATTTTTAATATTGAATTAACCTGTTTTTAGAGCATAACCTAAAAACAAAATACATGCAGGGTACAGCAAATGATTTACATTTTTTTTTTTAGTAGAAAAATACAAATTTTACTCTGTAAAATGGAAACCATCGAGTATATGTATATATATATAATATAAGGAGTTTAAAAATATTTTCCATTGATTTTATCATCAAAAACTAAAATGAAGAAAACAAAATAACATAATTATATTCTCTTCTCATTTCCTTTCTATTTACAATGAAGCCATCAAATTAAATTTTTCATTTTCTAAAAAAAAAAGCAAACAAAAAAAAATCAGGCATTAAACACAATAAAATTTGGAAATTTTGAAAATTGAAAAAATTTTTTGTAGGGTTCTGCCGATTCAAATTACTCACAACCGTCATCCGATCTGTCGCTAGACGAGGAAAAAGAATCGCTTCGGCGAGAAAAAGAACGTCAGGCCTTAAGCCAGTTGGATAAAGCTAGGGTAAGTAAACTGTTTTCTAAGTAATAATTATACCATAAATTATTAAAAAAATAATAAAAATAAATTTAGATGAAATGAATTAGATATTTTTTATTTTTGATATTTAGAAACTTTTATTTTTAATTTTAGCTTTTAGATTTTCTTTTTCCTAAAAATTTTTAATTTTAAAGCTAAAGTATAGTTATATAGTATATCTAATAAATTAGTTAAAATAAAAGAAATAAATTAAAAGTAGCTAAAAATTTATTGTAGTGACTTAAATAAATTAAATAATTATTAAATGTTAAATTTATGAATTTAATTTTTGACAAAAATTAATTAATAAAATTTTTTTTTTGCTTTTTTGTAGAATAAACCAGTGGCATTTGCAGTACGAACAAATGTTTCATATGATGGCACAATTGACGACGACTCACCAGTGCACGGCAGTGCAGTTTCATTCGAAGTACGACAATTTCTTCACATCAAGGAGAAATATGACAATAATTGGTGGATTGGTAGATTGGTTAAAGAAGGCTGTGATGTGGGATTTATACCCAGCCCCGTTAAGCTAGAACATATTCGAATGCAGGTTTGATAATTATTTAATTATTATAATTTATTAAGTCAGTTGTTGTATATGATTTTTATTTGAAAATGCGTTATTATTATCACTAATAATTTCATAGATTTAATGAAATTTAAGTTATAACATACTTATTTACAACTGTTTCATTTGTTAATGTAAAAGAATTTAATATTATATTAATATAATATTATATATATCAATTAGTTGTCTTACTTTTTCATTCTGTTCGTTTATAAGACTATAGCAATCAATCAGAGAATTGTAAAGATTTAGATTTATTTTCTTTTAAATCTAAATTTATTAGATTTAAATTTTGTTTCTAACAAACTTTATAATTTACTTTTAAAAAACTATATTCTACATAGTATAGCTGATTACTATAAGTTTTTTAAATATACTAATTCTATTTTCATTCTTAATAGTTTGCGGTATTTCATTAAAAATTTGTACTCTTTTTTACATAAGTGAATTTTGTGTGCTGAGTTTTCTATATAACGACAGTCTAAAATCACCTCTGTTTCTTAAATAATAATATCCACAAAAACAACATATAGAAGCTTGTTGTACTTTTCAAATAATTGAAATAAAGTACTGATAATAAAAATCAAATTCTTTGTATCTTATTTTAATAGAAATGGAAAAATTTTAATTTTTTATTTAAACTCTCAATTTAAATTTGTAAAACGTCAAAACCAGCTGTCAATAATAATTTTGACAAAAAACTACCCAGGATATAAACCTAATTATCTGATAATCAGTCCATTGAGTTAAGGTTTTATTTTGTGAAAGGATCAGTTGATCGGTCAATTGTCAACTCAATCAACTAATACGTTTATTGATCAGCTGATTGAGTAAAGTTTTTATCTCGTGAAGGGATCAGTTGATCAGTCAGTTGATTGAGTTTATTGATCAATTGATCGAGTTAAGTTTTTATCTCGCGAAGGGATCTAATATTATTAATAAAACTTATATATTAAATTAAATTTTAAAAATAAAATACATCACAAAAATATTTGTATATTTTAGGCTTCCGCAAGATCAACACGGATGTATGCAACAAAAGGATCATCCAGCGGAAATTTGGGTGGTTCAGGAGTACCAGGTGCGGAACCATCACGAGGTAGCACACCCCCTACACCTGGTATGACACGCTTTTCATTTCCTTATTTTTTATGATTCTTTTTTTTTATTATTTTATTTCCTTTTTTTTATTTTATAACTGTTATTTTATATTTTTTATTTATTAATTTCTTAATTTATATTTTTTTTAATTTTTTTAATTTTTAAATTTTTTTTTAAATTAAAATTTAAAAATTACCTAAGAAATAAATATCAAAATAAAAAGTATATATATATAATGGTTTTTAATAATCAATGTCGTTTTATATTCTTTGTCTTATATATATTATATATTTACATATATATATTTGAAGTGCAGTATTTTTTTTTTAATATTTTAAAATCCAAAATAAAATAAAAAAAATTTTTAAATTTTTTTTTTTGTACAAAAATCTTAAAAATATTTTTTTTTAATAAATGGGAAATCGATGTTGTGTATTTTATATATAATTTATATTATATAAATATATTTTATATATACGTATATATATATTTAAATTTTAAATATGTCGAGGTGACAAAAGGACCGAAGTCATAAGTCTCCGGAGAGTTTATGACTCGAAAAAAAGGTAAAAGTTGCCAGGGAACAAATGAAAAATAGGCCAAAAGTTGCCTAAAAATTAACTATAACTCCGAATTTTACTTTCAAATCATAACTCCCCAATTTATTTTCAAGTTTTGAGGGGCATTTTTAAAAGGAATAAAACAGAAATTTTTAAAAGTCTGATAAAGTCAAAATATACACTTATATAAAATGTGAGTTTTGTAGAAAAGGATAACTTTCAGATTTTTCATATTGAATTATGAATATAAATATTCTAAAATAATTATTTTTTCTCAACGATTACATTTCTATAAATTTTTAAAGTAATTAATTGTTTTTATTATACTAAAAATACTCTTTAATTATTTCAGTTTATGAATTCATAAGTCCCCGGGGAACTTTTGGCCTACTCATCGAGATTCATAATCCTCCGTAGACTGTTGACTGCAAAACTTCTGTCACCCCGCCTTAAAATAATAAATTAATTATTAAATACTTAATTTTTTATTTTTATTTTAAATTTTTTTTTAAAGTAATATTTTTTTTAAAATACCTGTTAATATTTTAATTTAAAAGGAAAACGATTTTCTCTTCTGAAAAAAGAAATTATTTTTTTATTTATTTATTTATATTATGTAATAATTTTTATTTTAATAAAGGATATATATTAATTCCTTTCTTATTTTGTACAACCCTGCAGAAAGCTAATAATCATTTTAAAAAATAAGTTTTAAAAAAAAAAATGAATCAAATAAAGTTTTTTTTGTAATCCTACAAAAGGATGACTGAACCAGGTTTGATTAAAATATTTTTTTTTAAATAAAACTACAATTTTTAGAGATATATTTTTTCTAAAAAAAAATATATATATATAATTCTCTTCATATTTACACAAAAAAAAAAACAAAAAACAAACAAAAAATAAGAAAACTTTTCATTAAATTTTAATAAAAAATATAAAAAAAATCTTCATAAAATTTCATTTAACTCCAAATAGAGTCCATTTAAAAAAAAAAAAAAGGATCAGCTTTCACCTTTCAAAGTCAAAAAAAAAATAAGAATAAAAAAAAAATTTTTGATATATTTAAATTTTCTTTTTAATTACATTATACATTATAAATAATATATATTATTATTATTATTATTTATTTTTTAGTTTTCGATTAGAATTAAAAGAAAAAAAAAAGTTATTTAAATAAATACTATAAACATAATTTACCATTTTACGAATATATTTCAAAATAATGTCATGATAATGTCAAAATAATGTCAAACAATCTAATTGTTGACAGGACTTTTTTGATACAATAAAACTCTAATTTTTTCGAAATTCTTATAATTTGACTTTTGTTTACAATTTGAAACCCTATTTAATAGAAGTGACTGTTTTTATTCTTTTCTGTTTTTTTTTCGTTCAAAATATACTTAAAGCTCTGCCTTGAATTAATAATCGGCCATATTTATTTTTCAATTTTTATAGTAATTAGAATATCAAAATTTGGTGATCGATATGAATATGATAAGTTTGATGAAATAATCATCAACTGTCATTGGATATTGAATTTTTTCAAAAAATAATTTAATATCATCGAATAACTTCTTCCTAGAACAATATTTAACAATTATTGAGTAAAAAAATTTTCAAAATTATCCGGTATATCACCCACAGACAGTTTCTGGACGATCTCTTTAATTTTCGAAAAAATATGAACTGTAACTCTATAAATCCTAATTCCACACCAAACATTGCATCTGAGAGGGTGTTTTTGTCGCTGATGCACTACTCTCAGATTCTTCGTACCCCTTATTCCATTTAAATGAAAATATCCTTCATCGCTCGTAATTAATGAGATTGTTCAAAAAGTTGGTATTTTCGCAAGTAAAGTTCTACAGTTTTTACAAATTCTTGCAATGATTTTATAAAGTTCTTAAAAATGATATAAACATTTTAAGTCAGTCAGTCCAAATTGGCCCACCATGTATTTAGCTAAAGAGTTTGTCATAATATGTAAAAGACATTATTCTAATGGATTCTGATAACTTTTTTTTTTTTAAATTATTCAAAAATAATATTTTTCTTTTTCTTATAATAATTATACTTTACGTTTAATTATTTTAATTTATTTATTTACTCTTAATTTTTTCAATTATTTTTCATTTGTATCATATTTTTATTTATTTCTTCTCACATTTCATAGAAAAAAAAGAGAAATCAAAAAATTGACACAAAAAATTTCCTCAATCAAAAATTGATTTGAAATTTACAAAAAAAAAAAAAAAATGCACCCATTATCAAATTCTAAAAATGCATCATTCAAATTCAAAATCAAATCCAAAAAAGGGGTGTGGATAATTCCTCGCATGATTTAAATATATAAAATTCATTTTAATTAAATATAATAGAATTTAGAATTTACATTTTTATTTATCATTTTTTTTTTTCCATTCAAATACAAAAAAAAAAAAAAAGTTTTATAGTTTTGCAATTTTTTTTTTTTTTTTTATCTTTTGTATACAATTAATTTTATACAATTAAATTTTTGAAACAAATTTAAAGCTTTTAATTCTATGTTGAACAAATTTGCACGAATTTTTAAATTATAAAAATTTTTACATATGCAACATACATATAAACATATTATTTAAATATGGATAAAATTAGGTGTAGATAAAAAAACGATCTTGCTTTAATGCATTTTCTAAAGAAAATATTCTTACAAAAATCTTTTACACAATTTTTGCATAATTTTTTAATCCGATCCGAACCATAATTAACGAACCTTCAACGTAATTTCTATATTCACTATACACTTTTGGCCGGCTATAGGACAAAATTTTCTTTAATTAAAATAAATTTAAATTTTTTATTTAAAATTACCCTGATTTAATTGAGCTGTATATTGTATATTAACCTATTCATTGTGATTTTTAAACTTTTAATCTCAATTTAACTGTCAACTTTCCATTTATATTGTTTTGTTGCAAGTCTGATCATGTAACTTCTTGAATAAAATTTTTTTTAATTTTCTATTATATTTAATCTATTAAATTTAACTAATTAGATGTTTTTTAAAAATTATTATAATATAAATATTATAATCAAATATTTTCTTCTAACATAGTATTTTACATTAAATATTTAATAATATTTCCCCCCAGTTTAGTGCAATTTTTTTCATGTTACATTCTGATACTTAAAATCAGGGATGAAAAATGAGTAAAATGAACTGTATTAAAAGAATAATAAAAATTGTACTAAATTGGGAATAATTGTACTGAAATTTGTTTATATTATGTATCTGCATAATACCACAATAAAACTACATTAAAAAGGACTAGTTTTAATAAAAAAATTAAACATTAATAAAACAGAAATAAATATAAGTTTATTAAAAAACAAAAATCACATAATTCTTATCTTTAAACCTTAAATTAATATTTCGTCTGCCACTCTAGCAGCATTTTGTAAACTTTGTTTAATTAAGTCTCTCTCCACCGTAAAGCTATGGCACTGGTCATTTATAATTAAATCCCTGCTTTGAATTAATGTGGAACAAGTACTTATTTGCAGTATATTTCTGCATTTTGTTTTCACTAAATTTTGTTTTAAAAAAATATTCTCTCAATATTTGCAGAGGAATGTGGTTGAGCTAAGCGATATATATTGCTAAACATATTTATGTTTAAACTTTATTGATGCAGTTCATTTTTTATTAGAGAAACTTTGGTCCAAGTTTTATATATTACTATATTTTATATTTTCGAAAAAAATGCGTAGTGGAGTGTATTGAATTTAGACTCGAGTGTACTACTAAAGTATTTTCTGGAGTTAATTGTATTGAAAAAAGTACAATTGTATCGAAGATTTCATCACTGCTTAAAATATTCTTCTGAATCAGTCTGTGAAAGTGCATATAAATTGTTGTTGTAATTATCAAAATAAAATGAATGAAAAAAATGAAAACGATTTTTCAATTTCATTGTTTCAAATTTCTTTGTCATTGTTCCAAACATAAATGTCAAAATTCTTTGATTGGATTAAAAATTCAATTTGCCAAAATTAATAATTTGATTGGAATAAAAACCAAATTGGGACATTAATAAATTTTTTAAATATGCAAAAATATTTATGTATTTTAAATATTAACCACCAATACAATTTCAATAATTAAAATTTATGTCAAAAATTATTTTAAATTTCTATATTTACTTATTTTAAATTATTTATAAAATTATTATTTCACTTCCATTTGTATACAAAGAATGGCATTGTTTACTTTTCGTTGCCCTTGAATTTCTTCAGTTAAATAAAACTGACCGTTTAATAACCTGTCAATTCTTCAATCTTCAAAAAACACTGACTGAAAAACTTTAGCATACAATAAGTACATTCGGAATTGTGAGTTTGAGTTTTCAAGTTTCTTAACTAAATATTTAAATAGTTGTACAAATGGTTTAAACCCAGCTACATAGTGGAATATATTCACAATATATTCAATTGATTTTTTTTTTAAATATTGAATTAAATCTTCACAGCTCAATTTTACTTCTGGCCTATATAGAATATTATATTTTTTATAGAAATACGAAATTTTTTATATTTTTCTATGACATTGTTGACATATAACGGCATAAAATTTTTGTTATTTATGTTATTTGTCAGCAGCTTAAATACATATTACACATTTTTTAAAACATATTTTATACAAAATTATTTTAATGCTAATTAGGCGATTTCCTTTTTTTACAAATTTATTTAATTTTTTTTTTTTTTACAATTTCATTTTACAAAAAATTATTCATTTCCTTTAATTTTCTCTTCATAAATTTGCAATTTATATATTATTTTTAATGAAATTTAATTATTTTATTGTCATTTTGATTTTTTTTTTGCTTTTTATTAGATTTATCATTAATTATACGCATATCTGCTAATTAAATTGCGATGTATTTGTTTTAAATGTTTATTTTATTATTATTGTTAAAAAAAAAAAGTTTTTATGACAAATTTGTCCAAATATTTTCTGTTCTGTTAAATGTTATAAAAAAAACCCTGCAAATCTGTAATAATAAAATTCCCTGTACGTAAATGTGTACTATTTAAAGTTGTCTTAAAGTTGTCTTCTTAATAATCATTTTAAAATCCATATCCATATTAAAGAACAATGCACGACAACCAATTATTTATTAATTTATGTTAACATTTTCTTAAAACCTCGATTTACGTTCCACCGTATAACGGAGATGAATGTTACATCTCTTTATATGATTTTACTATTACATAGTTGGTTCTAAATTAAATGATAGAAGAGGACGTAAATCGAGGTTTTGTTCATTTTCAACCGTAAAAAAAAATTTAATTCCACAAAAAAAAACCGTTTCCAAGTTTATTCAAATAATAAATACAAAGCAGTTTCAGCTCTCAGATGACAGATCTTGGTTTTATTTGCCGTAAAAACTCTTTAATTTTTCTTTCCGCAAATTTTAATTTTTTAACGCAATTTTTATACTCAAGCATATTTTTTATATTTTCAAATGCAAATCAAAAGCATACATTATTATTTTTTTAAAAAAAAAAAAAATGTTGAAATACAAATTTTAGAGCATTTTATAATTCAACTAAAAAAAAAAAATTAAAAAAAAAAAAAAAAAAAAACCAAAATGGCACATTTTTAGTGAGTAGTAGTTTTTCATCATCAAACAATATTCTTTTATATAAATACTAATATTAGGCGATGAATCAGATTCTATGGGACCATCACGACACGGAAAAACACCTTTAGCAACACCACCAACGAAAGAAAAACGTAAACCATTTTTTAAAAAACAGGAAACATCATCACCATATGACGTTGTACCATCGATGCGTCCTGTTGTTTTAGTGGGTCCAAGTTTAAAAGGTTACGAAGTAACAGATATGATGCAAAAAGCATTATTCGATTTTTTAAAACATCGCTTCGAAGGTCGTATTATAATAACAAGAGTTATGGCGGATATATCATTAGCAAAACGTTCATTAATGAATAATCCATCGAAACGTGCCATTATGGAAAGATCAAATAGTCGATCATCATGTTTAGCGGCTGTTCAAGCTGAAATCGAAAGAATATTTGAATTGGCTAGAACATTACAATTAGTTGTACTCGATTGTGATACAATCAATCATCCGTCACAATTAGCAAAAACTTCTTTAGCGCCAACTATAGTTTATTTAAAAATTAGTAGTAGTAAGGTAAATTTTTTGATTTCATTTTATTTATTATATTTGTTTTAGAAAAATTATTAAGTTAAAAATATATATAACTTTTATTTTTATTAAATAAATAGGTTTTACAGCGATTAATTAAATCACGTGGAAAAACTCAGGCGAAACATTTATCCGTACAAATGGTCGCCGCTGAAAAATTAGCCCAATGTCCACCGGAAATGTTCGATGTTATATTAGATGAGAATCAATTGGAAGATGCTTGTGAACATATTGCCGAATATTTAGAAGTAACAAATTAAAAATATGTTATTATAATATCAAAAAAATATATTTTTTAATTAAATTAATTTTTTAACAATTTTAAAATTCATTATTTTTAGTCTTATTGGAGAGCAACACATCCACCAGTGAGAACAACACCATCGATACCTAGACCAATGCAATCAGAAGCTTCACCATCAGCAGAAACCCGAATGGGTCCAACGCCACCAGGTAAGATAATAATAAAAATAGTTTTTATACGTATATATTATATATGATAATGTTATTTATAATGTTTATTAAAGTTTTGAAAAAAGAGTTTCGTAATTTTAAAATTTGGACTTGTAATATTTTATACATTTGATACTCATAAAATATATTTTCGAATACGAGCATATAATAAATACGGGTGTATCAAATAAATAAAATCAAAATATGAATGAAATAATTCAATTATTCTCATTTTTTAACGAAGAAAAAATGATTATTTTGTAACACAAACCTTATAAATTTAAATTACTTTAGTAATTTTAATTGAAATTTTGATAATTTTTATTTACGATTACTTGGTAATTTTTATTTTTAATATTATGATTACTTGGTAATTTTTATTTACAATTACTTGATAGATAATATATCTATCAAAACGGTTATTAATAATCGAAAAATAATCAAAGTCATATTGTTTTAATATACTAGAATTAGATTACTCAAAAATAATTTAAAATTAATCCAGAAATCTTGATTTTTCTGAATATTTTTGATTACTTTAAAGTAATCGAAAAATAAATGCATTACTTTTTTTCCTTTTAGATTATTTTCTAGAAACCAAAAATAATGCAACAGTTACTTTTAGAAAATATTAATGTTACTTAAAAACTATAATATATGGTAGGAGTTATAGATTTTTTTAATGATTACTAGTAATCGTAATCAAAAAATTGGAGTTAATTTTTTAAGCAAATAGTAATCAGATTTTTTACAATTATTAAGAAATCATAATTTTAATCTGGTTACCGAAAAAGAATAACATATGGTAGGAATTACAGATTTTTTTAATGATTACTAATAATCATAATCAAAAAATTGGAATTTATTTATTAAGCTAAAAGTAATCAGAAATTTTACAAGTATTAAGAAATCAAAGTTTTCATTTGTTCAGAACCTCATTATATTATAAACAAAACCAGATGAAGCTCTTTTTTAACCGATGGCAAAAAACTGATTTAAAATTACGAAACTAAACCAAAAATTAACTTACATAATTCTAAATTTAATACTTAAAATTCTAAAAATAAGTAAAAAAAAAACATATTTTAAGTTCATAATTCTTTTAAAAAATACAAAATTTATTAAAAAAAAAACAAATTTATAACCGACAATTTTTTTAAAATTTATTTATTTTTTATTTCAATAAATACGTACAAAATATTAAAACATTAAAATACAAAATAATAAAATAAATTATTAATCAAATAATAATAAAAAAAAAAAAGCCGATAGAGAAAATAGGGATAATAGAGAAATGAATAGAAATAGGGAAATCGAAACAAATGAGTATCCAAATGATAGAGAAAGAGATCGAGGTACACTAATTAATGGTTATTATTACAATTTTTATACGATAAATATCAATTATATACTTATTTAATATATTTTATTTTAGATTTTTTTACAATATTTGGATATAATTTTTATAAACTTATAGTTCAGTTAATTAAATTTTTTTTACAATTTTAGTTTTTAATTTTCTTTTAATATAAGAAAATACTTGTTTTTTCAATTTAATATAATTTCGAATTTTATTTTAAATTTAGGTAATTTGCAATGAAATTAAAAATAAATATTAAATTTAATTAATTTAATTTAAAAAAAAAAATTTTAATGTGTAGGTACTTTCTCTTAGATTTTATAGTAAATGGTTTCAAATCTCTTCCAATTGAGTATAATACAAACTATAGTTTTCTACTAAGTGTATGTACATAAGAACTCAAAAAAATAAAATCAATTCAGGGTAATTTTTTTACTATTCAAGTTCATCTTCATATATAATTAAAGTAATGGTACTTCACTTATTATAAATACATTATTATATTATACTAGCTAATACACGGTGCGCATTGCTGCGCAGTACTTCGCAAATTTTGACAATATTAGCTTCCAAAATTATTTTGACCAAGCTTCGAGCCGACATGGGTTAACAAATTCCAAATTTGTTAATAGTGTCAACTTAATTCTCACAGGGGAGCACGTATACAAAATTTGAAGAAAATCGGTCAAACCGTTTCTAATTTAGAGCAAAGAAGTTTAAATACTTGCACCACAGCCCCAACTTGGGGGTCCATTAGAGCAAAATTTTTGGGCCACGATTTCTTTCCGTACCCAAAAACCTCTATATACAAATTTTCATGAAAATCGACTGGGCAGTTTCGGAGTCTATTCGCTACATACAAACAAACAAACAAACTTTCGCTTTTATATATATAGATGTAGTAAAAATATTACAATTTAGCTAAATTATTATTATATACAAATTAATAAATTTTAGTTACTGACTAGTATTGAACCAATTTTTATTATATATGTAATAACTAATAATGTAATAAATAATAATACTAATTATAGTTAAAAAAACAATAAAATGTTTTCAATTACTATGTCAATACATTCAATTATTAAAATAAAACTTAAATAATAAGTTACTGACGATAAATATTATTCGAGTACTTCTGTACATGTTTTCAACTACAAATATCAATTACAACTTAAATACTCAGTCACTGATGATAAATATTAGTCGAGTACTTACATAAAAGTGGTCAATTACAATTGTCAATTACAACTTAAATAATCAGTACTACTAATATTCAATAAGTATTATTAGAGTACTTATGTAAATTTTGTCAATTACAAGTTTCAAATACAACTTACATAATCAGGCAACAATACCTAGATATTATTCGAGTACTTATATACTTACGTAAACGTTACTTATACAAAACATATCTTAAAGCCACAAACTAAAAAAAAAAATTCAATAATAGTTTGAAATAAAAAGAATACATTTTCCAATCGGTTAGAAGCTATTCGAAAAAAAAAAACTAAGAGAATTAAACACCTTATTTAATTATTTTCTTTTTTTACACAGAAATTGTAATCAAAAAAGTACTTATAAAAATTAAAAACTTTAATTATGTCAAATAATATAATTTTTTTTTCATTGCAAATTAAAAACTTTTATGTTGCTCGTAAATTAATAAATTTTAATATTTTGTTGAATATTATTTTAAAACATTTTTTTTTTTTAATTCATTTCAACTTGGGCAAATAAATTTTTTAAATGAATAAATATAAAAAAAAAAATAAAAATTAATAATCAAAATGATGTGCTTGCATGTTTAGTATATATATATATATATATTAGCAAAATATTAAAAATAAAAAATTTAATTTTGCTATATATAATTACAGCAAATGCTTTAAGTATTTTCGTATTTCTATATACATTACGTATATCTATATATATATAATATATTTAAATTTTGTTAATGCAATATATCACAATTTATGTATTTTTAAATATATTTTTATGTTAATTATTTAGGACTAAATTCCAAAATATATTACTAAACTAACTAATATTTAGTAGATACGGTTAATTTTTTTTTTTAAACGAACAGAAGAAATTCTTAATTATAATTCTTAAATAAATTAATTACTTTGTAAAACTGTTTTCTTTTTTTTTTTAATTATCAAAATCAAGATCACTTCTATAAATTGTTTTTTTTTCAGCTTTTACTCCTGACGATTTACCTCATGGGTCTCATGTGGGTTCACTGTTATAAAAATTTTTTTTTAAATCTTTTGAGCAAGAAAATTTTTTTTTTAATGTAATTAAAAACAAAAAAAATAAAATCAAAACATCAGAAAAAAAAAATATATATATAAAAATTGAATCAATTTTCAGACAAATATTAAAATATTTAATTTAACTTATTAATTCTTTTGAAACAAAATCATTTAAGAATTTTTTTAAAATATGTAATAGTAAATCGTTCATGCTAAAATATTTCAAGATTTTCTTGAATAATTTTCTCAAAACAAAACAAAAACAAGGTGTATATGTAATTCCAATTTATTGCATTTGGTTTTTTTTAAACTATATATTTTAAAATAAAAATTGTTTGAGTTTTCTTTTCTTATATTACTAAAAAAAAAACGAAAAAATTTAAATAAATTTTTATAATTAAAAAATACTAATAAAAAAATATAAATTATTTAGCCTTAGTCTCTGATAGGGATATTACATTAGTTATATGATATTAAATTATTATTAAAATGGGCATAATATTGAAAATTTTTCTTGAATTATATTACAGAATTCATATTCTCATCAAAATATTGCATACTTTTAGGAAGCTTTTTTAATCTCTTCAAAATTTATTTTTAAAAATATCCTTTTTCAAAAAAAAAACCAGAAAATCCGTTATATGGAAACAAAGTTGTTCATTATCTTAACAAACAGTAATTATAGCCTATAAGTATGCAATACCTTACAATAAAATTTCAATATAACGAATTCATATTTTAATTTAAAGAAAATATCTTAATTATTATATATATATATAATTATAATATATATATATATATATATTATATATAAAATTAACTGTTTAAAAAAAAAAAATTAATTTTTATTTTACTTATTTCAATTTTTTTTAAATAGTTACACCTGGTACCGTTGTTATGCAACAATTTTAAACAAAGGATTTAGAAACGTAGAATTTCATTGCACTTCAGCGCTGTATTTTTAAAAATTGGTTTTTTTCGATATTCTACAAATTTATTTTTTTTTTTTTTTTTTAGTCATTTTACCTAATTTCCTAATTAGTGAATTTTAATTAGCTTTTTCTTTAAAAATCATTTTTAAAATGTGTGCATATGTGTGTATAATAATGCACACAATCAAAATTATTAATTTATTTTGGAGGGAAATATTATATATAGAATATTTTTAATTACAAAAAAAAATACTCAATCGTATAATTTCAATATTCTTCTAAACTCAATCATATATATATATATATATATACCTTCGTAAGTATTTGCATTAAGAAAGCATGTTTTGGGATTCATTGAAAATATTTTCAAATACCAGCTTTCAAAATCCTTTTGAAATTTTTTTTACATATATCTAAAGAATTTTTTCATAATAATAATTATACAAAAAAAAGGTATTAAAAAAAAATCACCAGACAATATAAATCAGCTTTGAGACGCGCTTATTCAATCTCCTCCTAATTCCTCTCATTCATTTAATTGAAAACAAAAAATAAAAAATTATATGTGTGTATATATATTTATTGATATATGCATATATATATTATAGAATTATTTTACCCTAATTCTTGCCCCAAGTGAAAAATTTTTAAAATAATTTATGTAATATTGTAAAACCTTTTTTTTTTTTTTTTTTTTAATTAATATACTAATTATAATTAATTATTCTAATTTGTTTGTTTTTTTTTTTTTTTTTGATTTAGATTATCTTAATTTTAAACAAAATAACTTGCTATAAATATATATATATATAAAATTTAATTGATATATATATTTATACTTTAACATATATTGTGCATGTAGTGTGGCCACTATATTTATATATTATTATAATTAAAAAAAAAAAAAAAAAAAAAAAAAAAAATAAAAAAATTCTTTGGGTAATTAAAGCTTGTTGAGATACAAAAAAAAAATAAAAATATTAAATATATATGTACTTTATATTTATTTTTTTGTTAAACTATCACTCTTAATTTAAACTTTCATACTACGATATTTATTTTGATTGAACACTATATTATTATAATATTTTTTTATAAAACAACCATAATTTATTTTTTTTTTTTTTTTTTTTTAATATAATCTATAATAATATTTAATTTACATTTTTACAATAACATTTTTTTTGTTTTTTTTGAATTACTAACAACTAATCTTATCACTAGAATTGTGGTTGTAAATTAAATAATATTAGTTTTTATTATTAAAAATAATTATCGACTTAAAAAAGTTTATATATAGGGTGACATGGGAAATGTATAAAAAAACACCTTCAACTCGATACACAGCAGAAATAATACATTGTCAAATTGCAAATGTCAAACTCAGTGTATCTTATAATACAATGTGTTTTGTTTCAGTTCCGATCGCCTCTGACACATTGTCTCATATTAGCGTGAGAACATTGTAGCGAGAAAACATACCTACCAACGGAAATATATTATCAAAAAACCAAAATAAAGATAAAAAAAAAAAACATAAATGTCATTTCATATGTATGTTCAGTCGTGTATCAAAAATTTTTAATTGTCACGAAAATTGTGTATCAAACACAATGTCAAATGACTTCCGATCATGAATAAATTGTCCTATTTTTTAATATTTCACACTTTTCAATTCCGATCATGACACTTTTTATTCGCAAAATTGTTAATACAATTCCGATGACGGCCATAGTTTAAAAGTTTCTCTTCAAAGTCGCAATTTAACCGAAGTGTCAAAGTTTCAATGGAAATGACACAATTTTAAATGGTTATAATGGCAAAACTGTGTATTATGTTTCGAAATTTCTAATGTCATTTGTGTTTCGTAGTCTATGCCATTTAATCATGGCAAGCAATATATTATGTTATATTACCCATATTCAGACCAATGCCTGTTAAAGTTAATGTAATACTACTGAACTTTTCAATAGGCTTATATAATAAATACATCAGCCAGACAACCTCCTGATTAAACTTTGATTGATTCTTACAACTTTCTTATAATTATTAATTTAAAAACTGATTTCAGTTCAAAATAAATTTCACTAACTTATTATGCTCAGATTTCGATTCATTGTGACAATTCTCTGAAATGAAATTTTAGTACGATAACTTATTACTTATCACATGCTCACTAAATTGTATTTCCAATGAAATTACAAAGATCGTTTATAAAAATGTTCAACAATACCTAAGCTTTAGTAGTTATTACAAATAGCAAATTCATTTTTGTTTTAGATAACATTGTTTCACAGTAAGCTCTCGTCATATAGTAATAGTATTTAATTTTTTTAAATGTTGTAATTTATGGCCACAATTCTCAAAAATATAAATTTTTTTTATTTATATTTTATTTTCCCCAAGTTTTTATTTCTTGGTTTTCTTTTGTCAGTTTTGCTTTCGCTACTTTTTATATAAAAAAAAAAAAAAAATCTATTTTTTTTGTATTAATAGTCGCTTTCACTTCCACATATAAAATAAAAAAAAAACTTAAGAAAATTAAAACTTGTTTTTTTTATTTTTATTAAAATTTCGAATAGGTGCATCTTATCATCACAGTCGACGTTCACAATCTAGTAGACATGATAGAGAAAGAGATAGAGATCGTGAGAGAGAAAGAATGGGTAAAATAAATAAATAATTAATATATTAATGTATTAATAATGAATTTATTTTTAATTAAATTTTTAGATTTACATATGGATAGAATGGAACGTATTGAACATGAAAGAGCGCGTGAACGACATCGAGAAATAGAAAGAGAACGAGAACGTGAACGTTTACATGCACGTGAACGTGATTTGATGCATTACGATTTAAATAATGATGATTTGTTAGAATATCCAGCAGATTACGTACGTGGTCATTATCCATCATCACATCATCGTCGACATCCAGTTGATGATTTTGATTTAATGCACGATGATCGTCGTTATCCATCATCATCGCGACGTGATGATGGATCTTTACCACCATTAAGTAGTAGAAGACAAGATCGAGGACCATCAGATCGTGACGAATATAGTCCACATAGAGGCGGTGGAAGTAGTAGGAGAGCACTTAATGCCATGTAGGAATCGTGGATATAGGGGTGGGATCAGATCGATTATAAAATCGATAATGATCGCGGCGTTTATAAGGGCAATTACAGTAAGAGTTTTAGAGATGAATTTTATTAAGGAGAATTCATATATTATATATTAAATTTATAATTTAAAATAGAACATTTACAAAAAAAAAAAATATATATATAAATAAAAAAAAAGGCATACAAAAGAAATATATAATTTTAGTTTAATAATTTTATATATGTATATAAAAATATACATAAGGATACGTATATATAAATATATAGATATTTAGTTTATTTCGATTACTTTTTTCGTCCAAAAAAAAAATATATAATTAAATGGCTTTATCGCTTAACAAAAAACTGAAAAATTTAAATTAATTAAAAAAAAAAAATTAAATAATAATAATAATGCTAAAAGTAGATAAAAAAAAAATCAAAAAATGAAAGTAAAGAATATTAAAAAAACAAAACAACTATAATATATCTTTTTACAAAATTATAGAATTTTTTTAAATAAATAAATTTATTTATAATTTGTCTTTTTTTTTAAACTATAAATAAACAAGTAATTCAAATCAAAATATATACTTGTTCTTATATTATTTAATTTTAATTTAAATTTTTTTTAATTTTCGAAATAATTTGTTATGCAGAATATTCTGTAGTAGAGTACAACAAGAAGTCCATTTAAAATGATCAGATTTGTCATACATACATACCTTTTATTAATTTTCATACAAAAAATTCGAAATTTCTAACACTTATTTTGGAGAATTTAGTTCCATATGTTTCAAAATACAAAAATTTGTAATATATTATTATAAAAAAAAAATTTTTAATTAGAGACACGGCATTATTTTAAAAATAATTAAAATATTTTTTTAAATCTGACTAATAAAAATCTATACTGTATTCTAATACAAAACTTTTTTGTATAATATGCAAAATTTATATAAAATATAAAATTCAAATGTTTTCAGAATATTTTTGAAAATATAAATATATCCACTATATTTAATATATAAAAATGGCATTATAAAATTAAAAAAAAAAAAAATATAAAAAATTAATTAAATTAAATTAAAACTTAAAAAGAAAAAAATAAATGCTTTATTTAATTTTATTTCAACAAGTGCCAAAAAACGTACGAATTTTCCTCTTTTATTAAATGAAAAAAAATACATATATAATCAAAAAAAAAAAAATAAAAAGTTTTTGTTTTTTAACTTTTCTTTCATCTTACAAAACATGATTTCTTTAAACAAAAAAATTATATTTTTTATGCCAAAATTACAAAATTCAAATAATCTATCTTAAAATTTTATTTTATAATCTTTTGATATCAAATCAATTTTTAGCAATATATTTAATATAGATATTTTTACTAAAAACTAATTTTTAATTTAATATTTCTTTATTTTTAATTTTTTTTTTATTTAATTTTCCAAATTCTATAAAATAATAATTTTAATTATTATTTTAATTTTTTAGATATTATTAATTTTGTTTTTTTTATATTTTTTAATATTAAATAAATTATTTTTAATATGTTATTAAGAACCTCAATGTGTCTTATAAATAAAAATATTCTACAAGCATATTTGCATAAGTGTGTTATATTATTATGTATATAAATAAAAAAAAAAAAAAAAATGAATGCGAAATTTAAATAAAAACTAAAAACTTAAAATAAAAATATTAAAAAAAAAAAAACAAACAAATTTTTAAAAAATTTCTATATATTTTTAAATTAAATAAACTAAAAAATATGCTTAATGTGAAAATATATTTATATCTAAAGTTAATATTTACATTTATATTAAAACGATATTATATAATTTATTTAATTAATATGCTATATTTTAATTAATTATTAACAAAAAAAAAACACTTATTTTTATTATCCTATTTTAATTTTATCTATATAAATATAAAAATATATATATATATACATATATGGTATTTTATTTTATAATTGTTGTACAAGATAAAAAAATAAATCAAATAATTAATAAATAATAAAAAAAAAAATATATATATATATATAAATAAAAAATATAACATTTAATATTAAAATATTTAAATATATAAATTATATTTTATGTGATATATTTATAAAATATCAAATATTATTATATTAATTATATATACATATATTTTAATAAAAAAAAACTCAAAATAATTATATATCTAAATAATTAATATTGCAATACCTAATAAATAAATTATAAATTTTATTTATTTAATATAAATTATATTTATAGCATAAATTAAACTATATGCTTTATATTATAATAATAATTAATACTAAAAAAAAAAAAAATGAAAAACTACATTTAAATAAATTTAAAACAAAAAAAACTTACAACAACACTTTAAATAAAAAGAAAAAATACGTACATTCTCAAAACTCCTTAATAAAGTTCATTGTTATATACAAAATTATAAAATAATATTAAAAATTTGAAATTTTTTTTTTTATACCGAAAATATTATTATATACATACACATATAAATTGAAGTATAAAATATAATTGTTTATTATAACTAATTCTAGATAAAAAGTAAAAAAATACAATTTAGAAAAAAAAATTAAAAAATAAATTATACAAAAAAAAAAAAAAAAAACAACCATGGCACAAAAACGCATTTTATAAATTACCTATAAACATAAATACTTATAGTTTTATATAAAAAAAAAAAATATGAAAAAACAAAAATAGACAAAACTAAATAGAACAAAAAAAAAAAAAAATATTAAAATAATACTAAATAATTTTTAATTTACGAATGCAATCCATAATTACAAAATATTAAAGCAGAAAATAAAAAATTATAACACACATATTACAAATTACAAATTTAAAATAAATTTAAAAAAAAAAAAAAATATAAACAACTTGTATTTTTCATTTGCCAAAAATAAATCAAACAAAATGAAAATTTTTAAAATAATTTTTTTTTTTTTTTTTTTTTTTTATATATTAAAAATTTATCAAAAATTTAAAAATTAATAAAATTTGTGTTCATTTAAATATACATTATATTAATAACATTTTTTCATTTTTCAATTTATATTTTATGTATTTATCAAATTTTATACTTTAATTAATTAAAAACAACAAATTTATAAATTATAATAAATTCATATATAAATTTTATTGTAAGTTTTGGCCCTTAACGCAAAAATGTTTAAATTTATTAATGATTTAAAAAAAACAATTAAAGTCTATTTTTATTTTTAAATAATAATAAAAGAATAATACTAAAAAAAAATGTATTAATAATTTTTTTTAATTAATAAAAATAATTTTTTTTTTTAAATCCATTTTGCTTAAATATCACAAAATATTTGTGTATACGTTTAAATTAATTTCTCTTTAACTTTTTAAATAAAATAAAAAACAATTATATATATATATATAATTTAATATTTCTATATAAATTTAAATTTAAATAATAATAAAAAATTTTTATATTTTATCTATAATACATACTTTAATTAATATAAAATAAATTAATATTAAAAAGAATTTCAAAATAATATTAATGTATGTTCGTTATTAGTGCGTAAACCAAAAAAATTAATTAAATCAAATAAAATTAAACATTTTTGTGAATAATGCCTTCATTTAATTAAAAAAAAAACAAAATTTTTAAATATATATATATATCTATGTATATATACATATACTATATATATGTATTAATATATACTATAAATAAAATGTTTTTTTTTTTAATAAATAAATTAAAAAAAAAATTTAAAAAAAAAAAAAAAAAAAAAAAACATTAATATTTTGATTGCGTATTTTGATCTGGGCCCATTCCTAAGTGCTCTCCGAACGTTTCCAATCGCCTCTAGTTTTATATTATAACAAAAAGAAGAAAAAAAAAATTAAAAATATATAGTCTTTAATTTTTTTAAAAATTAATTTATTATATAATATACAAGAAAAAAAAAAAAAAAAAAAAACTAATATACATATTTTATTTATATATTGTGTTTTTCTTTTTTTTTTTTTTATTTTAATTTGATGTTTTTTTGTTTTAATTTGTTTTTTGTTTTTGTAAAGACAAATTAAATTATATTAATAATTGTTCACTTACAAGGTAGTTAGTTATTAGATTTCTTGTTCAGTATAGATTTAAGTTTCTTAAACCAAAAAAAAAAAAAAAACAAAACAATTAAATTAAAACAATTAATTATTAATAAATAAATGTTAAAATTTTTATATTTTAATACTTAAAAAACAAAAAAAAAATTAAATTCTAATTTAAGCATAAGTATGAGTATTATTATTTAAAATTGTTCCAAAAATGTTGTTTTAAAATTATTCTGAAAAATATTTGATTTTTATTGTATACCTATTTGAAAATTTACAAAAATAAATTCGAAACTGAACTGTTCAAAGGATGACATAATTGTATATAAAAAAAAAATTGTAATACTTTCAAAATTTAATTTGATTTTATTTGATAAATTGTTTTAATTTAAATTAATTTATTTTTTATATATATTGTGTACTTTAATTATTAATTATATATTTCTTAATTTGACTACTTTTAAAAACAATTTATTTAATATTTAAAATAATAAAATTTAAATTTTATAAAATATCGATATACATACTCATCCCTATATAAATTCAAATTCATATAGAATGAATAAAGTCTCTGTAAAATTACAAACTACTTCGTCACAGATTTTAATTTGTATTGTTCAAAATTGTATCTATCAGGGATGGGTTGAGTAACACATATTAATTATAAAATTTCATTAAAATTTTAAATCTGAATCATTTTATTTTCTGGCAAACAAATTAATTAAATTGCAAATTAATTAATTAATATATTGAAAAAAAAAATAAATTAAAATATTTAATTAAAATACAAATTATCAAAATGTGCATTAAATAATTTAAAAACAAAAAAAAAAAAAATAGAAAAACAACACAACTAACATACACCAACACAACATCAATAAAACATTATTATATCTATACATAAATATATATATACATAAACTGAAACAATACAAAAAAAAATATCAAATAAAAATATATTAAAACGAACAACAATTGTAAATATTATATCGAAATAGTAAATAAACTTTTTGAAAAACATATTTGATTATAAATTTAAAAAAATATGAAGTATGTAATAATAAACAAAAAGCAATTTACAATATATATATATATATAATATACTTTCAATTAAATTTTTTGCTAACATTTTATTCTTCTTTAAATTTAAAACTCGGATTTTCTTTGGTAGTTAATGTTAATAATATAAATTTATTAAAATAAGTGTTTGATAAAAAAAAAAAAAGAATTGCATATGTTCATATATTTATTTTTAATAATAATTTATTTTTAAAAGAATATTTTTTTTTTTTGTAAAATTTAAAAAAAAAATTATTCTTGAATTTTAAGATGATATCAGTTATCTTATATTCTATATTTAAAACCGTTTCACGGTCTTACATGCAAGTATTAATGAAGAAGACATCTATTATAATAACCCTATATAAAAGAATTTTTGATCTAATTTTTTAACTCACAGACATAACTTATAACAGAATATATAGCTGGTAACATCAAGGGAACTTGCGTGACATTTCAATTCTGTAAATCAAAATTATAGTGTATAACGTTTTTGTCGGTTATTCCCAGTTTTCATCATTATCATTATCACATATATTAATTGGCCTATTCGGTCGCAAAATTGCCGGTCGTGGCCACTTTATTTGTATGTAAATATAAATAATAATTTGAGTGTGAAAATCACTAGTGCTTCACTTCACTAGTTTACATGATTTCGAATACTACATTATACCTGATTATTTAAAAGTGATGTGGTCATTTAACTGTATATTATGAAATACGTAAGTTAAGGTTTAACTTTTTGACCATTTAATTTTAATTAAGATACAATTTTACGAATAGATATTGTTGCAAGTGTTTATACAACATAATATATAGCAAATAGACCCATTATAAAATTTGAAGGATATAATCGACGGTGTACCTTTCATAAATATTATATAATTCCATTATGTCCTTCATCTCAAGCGTCTTTAATACCTAAATGCGTATAAGTCTTCATCTTTTATTTATCTTAATTTTAAATTATTTTAATACATAATACTGGCTTGCTATTATATGTTTATAAACATATATGAGTACATATCCAAAGTATTATATAAATAACATTTAGAAACATCTTAGATTTTTTATATTTTTCATAACTTTTCGTAATTTTTGATCGCTGTTCTGTTGTGTACTGTTGTTCCATTTCCAATTCCCCAAGTTTTCTTCACAAAATTCTGAAATAAAAATTATAAATAAATTTAATAAGTTATTAAACATTCAAACGATATTGGTCGTTTTGCGCCACCCTGTATTACTAATTAATAACTTAAGAAAAGTTTTTATTTTGGTTTTAAACTTCAACTAATATCAAAAATTTGTCAAAAATATCAATTCTCCATTCCATTATAATTTTTTTTTATTTTAAAACAGAAAAATCGGAAAAAGACATAAAATTCATCAAAATTATATAAAATTATATACAATAGTTGTAGATTTAAAATAAAAAAGAAATATACCTAACACCTTATACTCGGGAATTACCTATCTTGAAGAAGACATTTAATTATATATTTAATAAATTAAATTCATTTAACAAATTAAATGTCATAAAATTAAAATTAAAAATGGTGGAATCATCTATCTGTTATAGAATTATATACTAAATACTGTAATTAACATTTTGACATTTTACCGACATTAATTAAAATAATATACTTAAAAACTTTTTATGACTCAAACACAATATTTAAAACCAAAATATAAATAATAAATATAGTTGTTTCATTTTTCAATTTTTTTTTTTAATTAAATTGAAAACAAATTTAAATTATTTAATTAATTATAAATTTTTAAAAACTACCTCTTTAAAAAGTCAAAGAAATAAAAAATTAAAAAAAAAAAATTGTCATACTAGAATTTAACTTTAATAAATATTATATCAATTGTTATTAATTTTTTAATTATAATAATAAATGTTAATTTTTTTTTTTAAATTTATTTCAAATTTCTTTGAAATAGAACAAAAAGAAACACAACACTTCAAAATATAAAATTAAATAAAATTAAATAAATGAATAACTAAAATATGTATAGAAAAAATTTTAATATTTTAATATTTTCACAAAAAAAAAAATGTTTTTAAATTAAATTTTGGTAGAATAGAAAAATTGATTGTTTTTGTTAATTATATGATTAAATTTAAAAAAAAAAATACAAATTTAATTAGTCATGCTTACATTTATAATTTACCAACAATTGCTATGCATAAAATTAGTATCATAATAACTACTTCCAAAATATACAAAACTTATATTATTATTATATAGTAACGTAAAAACGAGCAGTGGAAACCCGGTTACATATTTATTTATTTCTTTATACTTGGTGGGCATGTGCCATTCCAAAATGTAGGCCTGGCGGTTGTGTATTCCACTTTTAATACTTTCTATTAATTTATAAGTAATATTATTTTAAATTATATTTAGTGACCATTTTTCCAGACCTGCACGGGAATTGAACCTATACGCCCTCGGTTATTAGTAAGTCAAATGCTTACCCACAACCGACCGAGGCCCCTCCCTGACTGATTTAAAATACCTATAATTTTTGTTTTTTTTTTTTTTAAATTTTAAGTAATTGTAAAAATTTCCTTTTGGCAATTAACGAGTCTTTTTAAAATATTGTGAATTATGTTGTTGTATCAGGAAAATAAAATATATCGGAAAAAAAAAATGGTTTCAAATTTTAGAGTGTCACAAAACGAAATACTGTGTAAAAGGATGTATATATATCTGATATGATGTGCATGTTTTCCACAATACTGATTTGGGCTTTTTTCATTATTATCTAAAATTATTTTATGTAATTCATCACATCACTCGATTTATATGTTTTTCTTCCGTCATGCATGACCGGCGACATATTGAAAAAATATTGAATCTCTGGATCTCTGGATCTTTTGAATGCGTGAAACATGCAAATTAAAAAAATAGTTGAATTATATCTTTCATTCTTAATAAAAATATCAACTTGCTGTATTAGAACAAATTTGATATATTTAGTGTAAATCGAGTCAAATGATGGATGACTTATTAGCCAACTTAATTATATTGGTGTAAATCGAGGAAAATGATTTTTTTTTTTTTATTTAAAAACTATAAAGTATAAAAATAAAAAGCATAAAGTATAATAAGCCTCAATACCAAAATCACATATTCATACACACATGCCTACATACATACATATGTACATAAACATACACAAAATAAAAATATATGATCGAAATCGCTTTTTCAGAAGCTTTAAATTTTTATCAATTTAAAAATATAATTAAAAAATTAAAATACAAAATAAAAACTACATAAAATTTAAAATATAAATTATTAAAAATAACAAAAAAAAAAAAATATTTAAAAAACAAATTTCAAAAATTTTTAAATTAATTAAATTATTTACAAAATAAACAAAGAAAACAATATTTTAAAAATACAAAAATAAACAATTTGAAAAAAAAATTGAATTACAAAATAAAAAAAAAAAAAAAACAAAATTAAAAATTAAAAATTAAAAATTGAAAATATGACAAAGAAAACAAAAAACACATGGTAATTCCTGGGCATCCTGAAAAAAAAAAAAAAACTAAAAAACCTAAAAGGAATGCTATGTACCCAAAAATCAAATAAAATAACTATATATGTATATAGATTAAAAAAACAGATCATGTGTCCTTATTTTAAAAGGAAACAAAGTATTTATGTATACAGTAAAAATAAAAACTACTATTAACACAATTTATATAGTTCTAACTTCTAGTGTAACAGCGATTAACACACTTTGACAATTTGAAAATGTATAACGGTTTTTCATATTAAAAGAAAAAAATAGAAGAACAGAAACTTTTCTGACAGTGACAGTTCAGTGGCGATGTACACACTTTTAAAATGATGGTTATGTCAGTGGTGTAATAATCATATACACAGTTAGTATACAATGTTACAGGGCCGCGCCAAGCGGGGGTGCAAGGGGTGCATGGCACCCGGGCGGCAGGCATTGGGGGCGGCAAATGAAAAATGCGACAAATTATTTATTGATCGATATTTATTACTTTCATGATGGTTTAAACTTTAACCAAACAAACACTGCTATTAATTAAATAAAAATATGTATAACTTGTAAGCATTTTAAATACTAAATCATACTAAAGTATGAAAATAAATACTACATATATTATAGTCTATAAAAGTACCATACTGGTACTGTATTAATATGTAGTGTGAAGTATCAGTAATCAGTATGAACCTGTAGTCTGTACTGAATTCTGATACGATATTTTGTCAATAAATCATAATGTCAATGTCATATGTTTACATAATTAATGAAAATACAATACACAATTTGTTCTATTTTAACAAAATACAAATACAATACCTTTTTCTTATATTTATTATACATACATTATACATACAACTAACATAAAAAATTACAAATTTTATAATTTCATTCAACGCAGCAAAAACAATAAAAAAAAGTTGCGTTTGAAACAAAACATAATGGTCTCCAAAAAAAAATTTTAGATGTAAATCCTAGAGCTTTTTATGTGCCATGTGCTTCGCACAGTTTAAATTTAGTAATTAATGATGCTGCAAAAGCGTCTCTAGAAATTACTAACTTTTTTAATTTGGTTCAAGAAATTTATGTTTTCTTTTCGTCATCAACTCATCGTTGGCAAATTTTAATGAAAGAGTGTCCTTCATTGACCGTTAAACCAGTGTCTGAAACAAGGTGGGAGAGTAGAATTGACGCTATAAAAGTTTTAAGATATAATTAAGAATCAATTTATGATGCATTATATGATTTATTTAATGATTCCTCTAGAGATGCTATAATACAAGAAATATGGCTCAATCTCTTATAAAAAAAATTAGATCATACAAATTTATATGTTCCACAGTTATTTGGTATAACATTTTATCCAAGGTAAATGTTGTAAGTAAATTTTTACAAAAATGTGATTTACTTATACCAACTGCAATTGAAATGCTAAAAGACCTCAAAAATTACTTACAAGAATATAGATCGGATGACAATTTTAAAAACATGTTGAATGAAGCTCAAAAGATTGCACAGGAGATTGATTGTGAAACTGAGTTTCCAGCCATTGATACTGTAAGACCTCGTAAAAAAAAGAGAATGTTTACGTATGAACATGTGGATGAAAGTCCTGAATTGCCAGTACAAAATTATAAAGTTAATTTTTATTTCAATATTTTAGATACAGCTATATCCAAAATAGAGGAAAGATTTGAGCAAATGAGAGCTCATAGCCAAACTTTTCAGTTTCTAAATGACATTTATTCGTTGCAGGAATTGAATCGAGATACTAAAATAAAATATTGTATGGATTTACAAATGAAATTGTCTGACAATGAACGAAATGAATCTGATATAAATGCGATAGATTTATGTGACGAGATTGAAATCCTTTTAGCGTATATTAAGCCCGACATGGATGCATTCGCGGTTTTAGATTATATATTTTCAAATGATCTGACTCCAATGTTTCCAAACATAACAATTGCATTAAGAATATTTTTGACAATACCTGTGACAGTGGCTTCTGGTGAAAGAAGTTTTTCTAAATTAAAATTAATAAAAAATTATTTAAGATCGACTATGTCACAGGAGCGGTTAACAAATTTAAGCTTAATCAGCATTGAAAAAAATATAGCTGCAGATTTAGACACAACGGAGTTAATTCACGAATTTTCGCTCAGAAAAGCAAGAAAAGTTAATTTTTAAGAAAAATTTATATATAATTTTAATAAACTTGTTGATACACATACAGGGTGTCCCGGGAATAACGTGCCATAGAACAGCAGATGATAGGGGAGTTCAAAACGACCAAAAAATTGTATGGGAAGGGGGGGTCTATCTCCAACCCATACGGAGTTAAAAGGCCTTAAAGATCCGATTTTTAAAAAAAATTATATTTTTTCACTAAATTTTTTGATGTTTTGTTTTTACCCATAAAAGCAAAAATCTAGTAGCTAAAAAAAAAATTTAACGTGCACATTAAAGACTGTTGAATTCTTTTTCTAATTCATAAAAAGTAATGCATATTGCTCTTCGAAATTGGAAGTTATAATGATTTAAAAGATAAAATTATGAGCATTTTTATAGGCATAAATTGCTTTGAACCCTATTGCTCAAAAAATTGAGCAATTACCATACCATTTTTTTTTTCTAAAAAAAATATTTGTTTCTCTACGAACATTTTGAAACTCAAATTTTATTCCTTTCTCAAAAATCATAAAAGTTATAACCAAATAAAGTTTCAATAAAATACTTTTTTCCTTTAAATAAATTTCTTCAAAAGATTTTATTGTTGAATAAATTAAAGTTTAAGATTTTTTTAAAGTTGGAGATAGACCCCCCTTCCCATACAATTTTTTGGTCGTTTTGAACTCCCCTATCATCTGATGTTCTATGGCACGTTATTCCCGGGACACCCTGTATATTATGTTGTTATTGGTTTTTGTTTTTTTTTTTCTGTAACTAATTTGTTTTGAGAATATGTATATGCAAAATAAGTAATTAATAATTATATATACACATTTGTTTTATTATGAAAAATATTAAGTTTAGGCTAAAAGAAATTTAGCTAATTACGGGCGGAAACTTGTGTCTGGCACCCCGGCGCCAATATACCTTGGCACGGCCCTGCAATGTTATATTAAATTAATAAACTGGGCTGTTATAAAAGTTTCTATTTTTTTTTTTTTGTTTTGTGTGTTTTCGATGGTACACGGGACTTGCATCTTTTAAATACAATTTATAACATTTTTAAACTTATTTATAATTTTATATTATTTTTTTTTTTATACTTAAATTTAAAACTAAATTACACCTTTTTTTTAAATTTTTTTTATAATTTATTACTTTTATATTGTTATTAAAAACAAATTTTAATTCGTGACAAAATTTAATTAAAAAAAAAAAAAAAAATCACAAAATTATTCGCCAGACAGAATAATTTTGATTTGTAATGTAAATTAATATAAATATATACATATATATATATATATATATATATATAGAAATATAGATATTAATATAAGAAATTAAATAGAATATGTCGTAAAGCACTGGATATTAAATTTAATAAAAAAAAAATTGAATAGGAAAAATAAATAAAATTATTAAAAAAAAAAAAAAAAACAAAAAAAAAAAAAAATAAAACAAAATTAAAAAATACTAAAAATAAAAAAATTAAATTTTTGAAAAAAAAAAAATATAACATAAAAACAGAAATAAAGAAATTTTGTAAATATGAACGAGAAATATTTAATAAATATAAATTAATAATTAATTATATTAAAAATTATGTAAAAATTATCTATCTTTTATTGTATAATTTTTATTTAACATGTTACGTATATATATTTTAATTGAATAATATACTTATTCTAATGTTTTTTTTTTTAATTTTAAAATTTTTGACAATCAATTTGATTTACAAAAAAACAAAAACTACAATCATTTCATTTATTTTTATAAATTAATTTATTCAGCATTCGCATTTCAGTTAAATGTACCAATAAGTACATAATAATTGTTATATTACATATACTCAAACGATTATACCACAAGATACTTGTATGGAAACTTGGATACTTGTAGAACTTTCGTAATAATTTGGATTTTTATTAATAATAATTTGCATACTTTAGAATGTAAACATTAATTTTTACTTTATTTTTCAAACTTTGAAATTTCTACTATTATTATAATAATATCATTATAACTTAAACAATTTTTTAATAATTCATTTTCATTTTGATTTATTAAAATTTTTTCAATATTAAAAAAAAATGTTAAATAGTTAAAAAAAAAAAAAATACCATAACTGAATCTGAACCTAAACCTATTTTAGAGAAAAACTTCAGACTCACATTTTTAATTTCAATCTAAATAAATACACATAAAAATTACTAAATATCTCGTTTATATTTATAAAACCAAAAAAAAAAAAAAAAAAACAAAGAAAGCAAAAATTAATATAAAAAAATAAAATTCTGTAAAAACCTTTTAGACTTTTTGTTAATCCTTTGTTAAAAAAAAACATAAAAATTAAAGAAAATTGTAAAACAAAAAAAAAAAAAAAATATTAATAAGTTAAGCAAAAAAAAAAAAAAACAATTTAGCTAAATTATTAAAATATTTAATAACAAATTACTTTTTATTAAAAAAAAAAATAAAATAATTAATTATCACCTTTTTTATTAATCCATTAAAAAAAAAAAACTATAAAAATTGTAAAAAATCAAATTTTAGAAGTGCTAAAAAATGATTAAAAAAGCAAAGAAAGATATTAAAAAAAAAAATTTAAAAAAAAAAAAAACTGTTGCTGTTAAGAAATCAACAATTAAAACTCTTTTTCATTACAAATAAAATAAAAGAAAAAAAAAAAGAACAAATACCATGAAAAATTAATTTTTTTCAAATTAATTTATAGTTTATATAAAGAATTTATAAAATCAAAAACAAAAAAGAACATATTTAAAAAAAAAAATATTTATTATTCTTTGAAAAATGACACAAATCTTTTAATTTTTCTAATGGCCGAATTAAGCGTATTGTCCATATATTGGTAAACTAAATTGAAACCCCTCCTACTCCAAACAATTTAGTATAAAATATGTGCTTTCACTTCTAATTCAAGAAAAGTACTGTAATTTTTCTTAAAATTGGTGGGATTACAGTAAAAACAACTTTCAAAATACATAAGTCTTAACTCTGGGTGTTTTTTGTTTTTTTATTTATTATATTTTTTGAATAATTTAATCTATAAAAGATAACTGGTAATCAAATATGAAAAGATTATTTTATTATGTCAGCTGGTTTTAATATTTTAAAATAAAGATAAGACTTTTCCAAAGATGATTTTCTTGAAATCTTATGAACAAACAAAAAACTCTTGTAAGAAATTACCCTGCCTTTTTAAGAACTTACCAATTTCTTTCGGAAACTTAATGACTATACTATATTTCACTACCTCTTCTTGAATACTATTTTATTTTCTTGCGCCATGCCTTTGAATACCGCAAGAATCTTATAGGAAAAAAAAAAAATTTTGGTTTTATATTCTTTTTTTTTTTAATTTTAAATATTTCCTAAAAAAGAAAAATGAGATATTTCCTAAATATGATTTTGAGACAAAGGATTTAAAAAAAGGAACTGGAGAATAGGCTTCGCTCCCGCTGGGAACTTATCATTGGTTACATATTTTTAAGATTCTTATTTTTCTGTTTTTCTAATTACCTTATTTATTAAAAAGTTCAAGAAAAATAAACCGAAGATGAATTTTAGATTTAGATAAAACACCCTAAAATATTAAGGGTTTACAAGTTCGAATTTCAAATTTATTTCGAGCTTGATACTGTAATTAATATGATGTAAGAGACTAATTAATATAGAAATATTTTTTTGTTCTGTCAGTGTCGCTTGATGATTTTGCTATTTTATCAAAACTTTTATTTTATTTTATTATGAAATATTATATACGAAACAATTAAATGCATTTTACAAAAAAATCATATTTATTTAATTAATTTTTTACAACTTATATATAACAATATATAGCGTTTTTGTTTTTTTTTTTTTTTTATTTTTAAATTGTGTATGCTTAAAGTGGTACTAATTGATAAAATATCTTTAAATTGAAGTTATTAGGCTACGACTTTTATTATAATAAAAACAAAAATAGAGCTTTGGTAATGAAAATTGCGTCCATTAACAGTTTTAGCTATAAATTTAAAGAAATGAAAGAAACATTGATTGATCGCATGCTTCTTCAAATTTTTCTTGTCGTGTTCTTTCTTCTTCTGGTGATAGTTCCCTAACATCAAATTGATCAAAACTATCATCAAAATCTTGATCTTTGCTATCGACCCCATCGCAATCATCATCAGGACTAACTGGAATTATATCATCTCCAATAATAACTCTTATCTCGTTCGTTAAATCTTTTGATTGTTTTATTTGCCAGTATATCGCTTCGGCTAAATCTAACGTAGGTTTCAAACTAATTTTTAATGATAATTCATTTACACATTTAAGAATTTCATTAAACTCGTACTCATTTCCAATAATTATATTTTTTTGTTGATCTAATATCGCAATTCCAATTAAAAGATGAAAATTTTGACAAGGTAATTGTGTCCATAAACATTCCCAAAGTTCCAATATATCATCATTAGAAAACTCTCTTTTAAACCAAACAAGAAGCCATCGAAAACAAAAATACATATTATCCGAACCGCACTCTTTTAAATACTCAAACAATTCCTCATTACAAAACTGAAGTAATGTATTTAATTGTCCTAATTGCCTCTTCATTCCTGCTTGATCTTCATCAAAATTTGAATAAACTAAATCCATAAAGCCAACAAAACACCAGAATGCATCTACTTCATTTTGTTGAATTGATAAAATTGGTGCTAATAAATCACTCATACCTTGGACATATCCTAAATCAAAGTTATACATTACGTAAGTCATCAAAATATCTTGTAAAAGCATTATATTAGGATTTTGGTCTCCTGAAAAAAATTCTTGTGTTCTATCTGTTCTTTTTACATCTTTTTCAATTTGACATTTTCTATCACGATATCCTGTGAAATTATTTTCTTGTGCTACAGACATTGAAAGCCATTGTGCTTTCATTTGATAATATTCCTTTCTTTTCTTTTCTCTTCTTGCTATTTTTTCTATAGTTGTATCATTCCAATCATAATAGTTAAGTAGATATTTCCATATTTCACATCTTATAGTTTTATCTACTCCACCACGAAATATTGCTTCTTTGATACGGGTTGGATCTGAAATTCTACCATCTTCTGTTTGAAACTCTCTCCACTGCTTTTCGGTTAGTGGAGCTCCTACAATTATTCATATATGTATTTATATTAAATAAAAAAATTTTTTTATTCATAATTTACCTCTTCCAATAAATTTTCGATCTGGTAAAATTCTTTTTGTTCTTTCTTTTTTGTTTTCCAAATCTATGTTTAATTCATTATTTGATAATTTCGAGTTTGATAAGTTATCATCCTCTAAAACTTCATATTCCTCTGGTTTTAAATTTGATCTAACATTCCTTGAAATTGGTTGTGGAGCAACATAATCTGGAACTTTAACTAAAAAATCAACTAATCTATTTTGAAACCATCCTGAGCCTGTTGATGTATTTTTAATATCGTCAATTTTTAATTCTGCAAAAGTTTTTTTCAATTTTTGTGCTTCGGTA
This sequence comes from Dolichopus griseipennis, assembly GCA_963082915.1. Lineage (NCBI taxonomy): Eukaryota > Metazoa > Arthropoda > Insecta > Diptera > Dolichopodidae > Dolichopus > Dolichopus griseipennis. Next base: position 72,055,104 of record OY720444.1, on the reverse strand, counting down.
TTTAGAACTATATATTCCTTTTTATTATTTTGGCTAACTGTTAAAATGTGTAAGTGCAATAGTGTTCGAACAAAATTTTCTGCATTTCCATTTTGAAAAAAGTATTCACTGTGGGTGCTTCCATCTAATTTTATAAATCTTATAGTTTGTCCCCTAGACATAACTTCAATGGACCGTAACTCTTCTAATTCCGTATGAAAACATCTTGATTTGGTATTAATGTTTTCTGATTTTGAATTGAAAACTTTGCTTTCAGACAATGTTCTGTGCCTTTTTGATATTGTATCAATTAAGGACCATTGACTATCGTCATCTGCTTCAATAAATATGTTTTCATTTGGACGCCATTCAATTGCCATATGTTTATATGGTATTGTATATTCTATCAAATTCAATGAACCACTGCTATTTATATCAGTTATAAATTCAGCTGTTGCCTGTTTCAGTAATATACCATCATGAGTACATAATATCTAAAATTAGAAAACATAATAAAGAAAATTTATTGCGATTGTTAATTGGATATGTGCAAGTAATGATGAAACTTACTTGACCCTGACAGCTTATAGAATTATCGCTGCTTTGTGACTCTAAAGATAATTCACTTGATTTTGCACGATTAAAATGCACTGAAACAATCGAACTACCAGGTTCTAGTGGATCCAGCATTTCTACAACGAATTAATATTTCCTTGTTATATTATTTCTAAAGAACTCAGAGAAAGATAAATAAATGCGTCAACAAAATTATAATAATGACATACAGCTGATCTTTTGAAGTATGGATTTTAAATGGAGTTTTACCCAATGAATACAATAATTGTATATGTGGTAGGCAAATTCTATTTCAATGAAATTTGAACTAAAGTTAATGAAATAATATTAATATTATTATTTTGACTTCAAAGAACTTTGTACACCTTACCTTACATCAAAATCTCAAGCATAAATCTAACTAAAATTATGTTGGAATGGTTAAAGTAAACCGTTTACGCAAATATTCAATTGATTTTCACATATCTAGAAGCTAGACATGACAGTTATTACAGTACAGTACTATCAAAACCGTAGACAAATGTATTACCATACCATATTTCACAATACTTTTAAACTATCTTTTAATTATTAAAAAGTAATTAAAATAGTAAGTAATTTGACAATTAAAGTGGGGACTAATGGAAAAAGAGTTTAGGCACGTCAAAACTTTAAACATAAAATATTTTGTAAAAATATAAAATAAACCTAAAATATTTTGATAAAATAAATTAAAATACACATATGGAGAACAAATTAAATAAAAACAAATCTTTAATAATTATAATGCTTTTATTTTAAAGTTCAACATATTAATAGCACATTAAATGTCTTCTATAAAATTAACTTTTTTCATATTTAATTTTATTTTAAATAAAACATAATAATATTTTCAAAGAATGTAGAATTTTAAAATTTAATGTTTATAATTTTCTGCTTTGAAATAAAGCTGTACCTCGGCTCTTTTTTTAAAAATACCATTTGTTTATTGGGTTAAATACTTTAATGTCAAAATTAAATGTTAAATGTCAAAAATATTGAATTCAACTCAATATCAATTGCCATTTGCACATGTTGTCATGTTAATATTAAATTTTAATAATCAAATCAAAACATAGTTAAATAATAAATATTACTAGAAATAATTTATTCATTACATATATTACATGGTAATATATAAATAGTTGAAAATGGACGAAGATAACAGCAATGAAGATAAATTTATATCTACTGAACCTGTTGACCATGCTTGGTCTATGAAGCTACCTGAGTTTAAACCAGAGCACAATCCTAATGGACTTTTAGAAGAAAGTTCTTTTGCAACTTTATTTCCAAAATATCGAGAGAAATATTTAAAAGAAATTTGGCCATTAGTACAAAAAGCTTTAGAAGAGCATCATATAAAATGTGAACTTGATTTAATTGAAGGTAGCATGGTAGTAAAGACAACGAGAAAAACTTACGATCCATATATGATAATAAAGAGTCGGGATATGATAAAACTACTTGCTAGAAGTGTTCCATACGAACAAGCAAAACGAGTTCTTGAAGATGAAATTGGTTGCGATATAATAAAAATTGGAAATTTATTAAGAAAAAAAGATAAATTTGTTAAACGAAGACAACGTTTAATTGGACCAAATGGAGCAACACTAAAGTCAATTGAACTATTAACAGATTGTTATGTTTTAGTTCAAGGAAATACTGTTTCAGCATTAGGTCCCTATAAAGGTCTTCAACAAGTTCGGGAAATTGTAATAGATACAATGCAAAATGTTCATCCAATTTACAACATAAAAGCTCTAATGATAAAACGAGAATTAATGAAAGATCCAAAATTAATAAATGAAGATTGGTCTAGATTTTTACCTAAATTTAAAAGTAAAAATATTAGTAAAAGAAAAGAACCTAAGAATAAGAAAATTAAAGGAGAATATACTCCATTCCCACCACCACAACCGGAAAGTAAGATCGATAAACAGTTGGCATCTGGAGAATATTTTCTTAGCAAGGAACAAAAACGTATCAAAAAGAACAAAGAATTACAAGAAAAACAAGCGGTATCAGCTAAAAAACAGGAAGAACGCCGTAATAAAGATTTTATACCTCCAGTGGAAGAAAAACAATCTGTAGTTAAAGATGATTCTTATAAAATTGATGTCATAGCTTTTAAAGAGAAATTAAAAAAAGTAAATAAAAATAAAAAATAAATTTAATGTCTCGTTTTTTTTTTTAATTTTTTTATTAATTTTAACTATTTACAAAAAATTTAAGTGATCTGATAACGACTTGACTTTGAATAGCTGACATAGGGTAAAGGCACTAGTATCCGAACAGTTAATATATTTTTTAACTTTAACTTTACTTTAATTTTTAACTATGAAGGTTAGGGCAAATATGTGAAATGATTTTAAAATTGAAGATTGTTTTTAATAATATTAAATTGGTTAAAAAAAAGTTAAATATATATTTTTATTATTAATTATGTTTTTTGAAATAATTACGATAAGTACTAGTACCCGAACAGTAAAATTCAATTTCCGAACACTTTTATTCTAGTATCCGAACACAGAAGATTTCATAAAATATTAGTTGTTTTTAGATTGCAAAATTAAAAACAAAGTTATTATTGTTTTAAAATTATATATATATAAAAATATATCTTTAATTCATGTATTTTACTATTTTACATTTTACTATTTAATTTAATGCATATAATCCACATTTACGGAACCCATTTTTGTGGTGGCTACTTTATCATTATTTTTTATAATGGTCTGATTTAAAAGTGGGCAGAACTTGGTTTTTGTAAGTGTTTGTCCTAAATTTTGCGATTGCCATTCGCGAACAGTGTGTTTCCAATCGGATTTCAAAGATTTATTAAAAACACTAACGTCCGCTGGCTGCATAATATGTGTAGCATTTGGTCGTAATGCGTACAAAATAATCTGCTCTTTAGAACAAAACTCACACCATTGAGCAATTTGTGTCTCCTCCTCAGTTGTCAAATAAGGATCTGACCCCATTTTTGTTGGTTTTTCACCAACTCTTTCCTTTTAACCTATCAAATAGCGTTGTTGGTTATAAGCCATATTTGGCAGCTGCTTTTCTTATATTTAATTTATTAACACGAATATCTTATAACGCTTTTGATAAGATATCTGCATTCATTCTTTGAAAAAAGCAATAATAAGAAACATTATTTTCTCTACTACGTGACAAAATATCTCAGATACGTGACAAAATATAAACAAAATAAAGTTGTTCGGATACTGAAATTTGACATTTTTCTCATATTTTTAGAATCCGAACAGCCTGTTCGGAAACTAAAAATATGGAAAATTTCGGTTTCAGTATCCGAACAGTGAATATTTTGCTAAAAATAGCTGTTATTTATTTATTTTAATATCTTACGACACAAATGAACTATATTTCAATAAATACAAATCATTTTCGTATGATATAAATCAATAGATAAGTCTAGAAAACTAACTTTTTTTATTACGTCGCGCTATTTTTTTTGCAAGCAAAACGCAACTTCGACTATCACACATAGACTTCCAAACACAAAATGATGTATAACTCTGGCAACAAAGGATTAATTCAATTGAAACTTCATAAGATTTAGTAAAATACGTTTAGAATTATGTTTTAGTATTTATTTTATATTGTTATCTTACAAAATTTCTTATTTTTTTAAAGAAAACAAACATAGTGTTCGCACACTAAAACTGTTCGGATACTAATGCTTCTACCCTATGCTAAGCAATTATTGATTCAATTTTTGTTCGAAAATATTTACAAAAATTTTTGAAATCAAATCTTAGGAGTAGGATATAAAACTTCTCAGATATGTTGAAATTATTAAAAAAATTAGGTTAGCACAAAATATTTGGTATATATTCGGTAAATTAAAATTTCGAATAAATGTTTAAAATTATGGAATACCAAATTTTTATTATAATTAGTAAGCGTTCAGCACAACTTTTAATTCTTACTGATAAACATAGCCTTTTGTAGATAAAGCAGTTCAATTCGCCCACCATATGTCCACAACCGTCAGCTGTCAAACCTTTTAAAATAATATGACGATTGTAATTGTAATTTCAATACAAAAGTATCAAATGTAAATTAGTTGGAAGACAAAGAAAAAATGGTTAAATTTATAGAATTAAAAACCGATCGCTCATTAATAAAACCCAATTTCGATGGATACAAACTTGCGTTGGACAGCGTTCCCGTAATTAAAGTTGATTTACAGTCAAATCAATATCCAAGTATTTCAAAACCATCATCGAACCAATATTCCTTTTTACACACAGAATTGTTTTCTATGCAAAATCTTTTGGTCCAAGATCCATGGAACAGGTAAAACCTAACTACAAAAATATACTTTAATAAAAAAAAAAAATCAATTTTTTTTAGAGAATCATCTTATTTTGTGGGAAATAACTTAGCTGTATATTGTTCAATGTACAAGGAAAGTAATGGAAGACCTAATCCTTTAAAAATTGTGTATGAATTCAAGAATTGTAAAAAAGATTTTTCCAATGACGGACGTTATAATTTTTCTTTGAAATTTATTTCGGAAAAATTCTGCATTTGTTGTAATGGTGAAAATAGTTTATTTCTTTTTGATACCGGAGATCGATACAAATTGCACGAATGGAAATTAGTTTATTCCAACAGTATTGTCGAAAATTCTTTAGGTTTTACTATAAAAGATGCGAGGTTAGATATCTTCGATGGTAAAAAAGTAATAAATTGCATATTTCAGCATATTGATAACAAAAATATTAATCATTCAAATCAACTTCATTGGATTTCACTTTCCGAAAACCCGGAGAAAAATGAAAATAAATGGTCGTCCGAATTGAAAGATGTTCTATTAGGAAAAGGTTCCATTTATTATTGTGCTTTTGAACCTAAATCATCATCAATAATTCTTTGTAGCAACCAATCATATACTTTTCTATCAATTGAAAATAAAGTGAAAGAGGAAAATGAAAGTAAAGAAAAAGATAATTTAACAGGGGAAAAACTTGCAGATAAAAAGAATTTTTGTTATTCTTGGACACAATCAGAGGATGATATTGTAATTACTTTTGACCGAATAGAAAATAAATGCAAAAGTGATTTTAAAATTATATGCACCGATGAAAATTTGTCTGTTAAATGTAATGATGAGTTTCTGTTGGATAATGTTGCATTATTTGATAAAATTGATTCGGAGCTTACAACTTGGAGCTTAGTAATAATTTCGTTAATTTATTACATTTAATTTTTTAAAGTTAATTTTATTATAGGTCAATGGTGCTCTTGAAATTACATTAATGAAAAAAGATTGCAATACATGGTCATGTTTTGTTGAAGGAGGTCCTTTAGAAGTTTCAAACGATATTAAATCCAGTATAGAGTTGGAAGAAAACAAGCCAATTCCAAATTTAGAAACTCCGGTTGAAGATTGCGACATGGCCATTAATACCGATGAAGAATATCTTATTGATCGAATAAACTTAGAAAGTAAAGAAATAACACATAAAGTTCAACTTGGAAGCTTGCCGCCTTTGTTTTCAACCATACTAAGACCCGGTTTTCCACCTGCAATAGTAACACGAACAGATGTTGATGCATCATTGTGGCTACAACAATACAATCCTTCGAAACCAGATGAATGGACATTACGACATGAAGGAAATTTACATGCATTCGGTTACATTCAGGCTTCAAAACAGCAAAAAAAATATATGGATTGTGCTCCTGATTTAAGTTATTCAGTAATCTCAGAATCATTCAGACACGTTTTTATTTATAATTCAAGGTATGACACAGCTAATAATTTAAGAAACCGCAGTGGGCCTCAAATTACTTTTGGTAAACAAAATCTTGTTTCCTTAGAACAAACAGATGAAATTGTGGGTATGTCATGTGGTTTGAATTTTATCACTTTGTTAAGTGAAAAATGTTTGTTATACATTCAAATAAATAAATTAAATTCGTAAAAAAATTTTCTTTAATTTATTTTAAAATTTGATATTCAACTTATAACTTTTTTATATATCCATTGTGTCCAATTTTATTTTATTAAGTAATGTTTTTTCAATAATTTAAAAAAAATAACAATAATTTATTATTCTTTAAATATTATTGCTACAATTGTTTATTTGCAAAAGCAATATATTAATATATTTGAAGTGATGAGTTAACAAAGATGAAATAAATTATTCGAAATTAATGTGTTCAGGAAACATCAATAGAATTTAATATTAATCGAAATTATTTGAATTTTTTCATTTAATCGTTGCCTTTAATTTTTGGTTGTTTAATAATATTGTCACAAGCCTCTTTAGCTGTTGGATAAGAATATTTGAATCCTGATTCTAATGTTGCTTTTGGTTTAATTTTTGCACCAGTCAATAAAAGTGCGGAGCGATCTTCACCAAAAATCATTTTAACAGCAAATTCAGGAACGGGTATCAAAGCTGGGCGATTCAAACATGAAGCAAAAGTCTAAAATATCAAATATTATTTTAAAATACTTCAAAATAATTTAATTGAATTCAATTAATTTCTTTACGTGTGAAAATTGTCCATTTGTAACTGTTTCAGGAGCTACACCATTCAGGACACCTTTAACTTTCTTCGATTCTATACTATGTAATATTAAACTACATAAATCATCCATATGAATCCAAGGTAATATTTGTCTTCCATCACCCATTGGTCCTCCTACTCCAAGTTTAAAAGGTATCCATATACTTTGAATCATTCCACCTCCTTGACCTAATACAACACCGGTTCTAATTTTTATCTAATAAATATAAAAATGTATTTTTTAATTTATAAAGTTTAATTGTACATACCGTTCTACAATTTGCAATACTTGCAGCTTTCTCCCATTCTACACATAACTTGGACATAAAGTCAAATGATTCTCCTGAATCACTTTCATCATACACTTTGGTAGGATGAGGTTTATAAAGACTTACTCCAGATATATTTACAAATGAATCGATATAACATTGTCTTTTACAAATTTCTTCAGCTAAAGTTGTTGTAGAATTAATTCGAGAATTCCATACATTTTGTTTAAATCTAAAATAACATAAAAAACACTATTAGTTAAAAAAAAATCAATATTAACAACCTAATTTAATTTTACCCAGGAGTCCATCTTCTAGTTGGATCTAATACATTTTGTCCTGCAAGATTAACTACATTAGTGACATTTTCCGGTATTCCATTCTTTTGTATATCAATCCATGTTATTCTATTTACACCCGGCATACGTGATATTACTGTTACTTCATATTTGTGAGATTTTAAAAATCTAGTGAGATTGCGACCAATAAAACCAGTACCTCCACCTGTAAAATATATAATTTTTTTTTCGTTTGAAGTTTTACTTATGTAATATGTAAATTAAAAAAAAAATATATCGTAATATCTAATTTACAAATTAAATTCACCTATTAAAACATGTTTGTATAAAGAAGATGTCAATTTCATAATAATTCACTATTAAATTCGTTTTTTTAAGTTTATTTACAATTCTACAATTATAAAATTAAAAAATACTAGGTATTGTATTGTCTTCTTTCTCGTATTTGAAATATTTGTATTATTCATATGAGAACAGCGAACTGCATAATGCAAATATTCAAATATAATTCAAATAAACTTTAAGTGGTAATAGGACAGATTTCGTCGGTTTAATAAATATAAAAAAAATTATGCATTTGTGATAATGTAATCTTAACTTTAACTATTTTATGTAAATAAAGATGTATAAATTATACTTTAAAAAAGATTTTCTACTTTTTTTAAGTAATTAAAAATGTTATATAAAAACCTAGAAGTCTAAGAATGTAATCAAAAAAATAAAACTAAAATGAAATTTAAAAAAAAATAAAAATAAATTTCACAATAGAACTATGGAAGTAAACTAATTAAAACATCAAAATAGTAAACATGTGATCATCGATAAAGCAGATTTATTTATTTACAAAAAACAGTAAAATATATTGTTTACATAATTTTTAAATTGTTTTGTTTCGCAATCAAGAAAATTTAATAATGGTAAAAAATGTTTGTACAAAATGGATTAAACCATGCAATTTAACTGGTAAAAAAAAGAACAAAGCTAAAAGAAAACTTAGAAAAACAGCAATGCAATCATCTATGTTTAAAAACGAAAAACAAATTGTAAATCCTACTGGAATGGCTTTATGGATGAAAACTTATGAAACTTGTATTAATTGGCATCAATATTATCAAAAACATTATTGGAAGAATGTTGCATTAAATTTAAAAACTAAAAATAATCAATTGCAGAAGAAGGTACGAAAATATGAACAAATAATTAAAACACAAAATTCTCAAATTGATTGTGAAGAAAGTAAAATTGAACTGGAATACGACACTAGCAGTGGTAGTGAAAATGAAGATGATACAATTGATGTAGATAATGAAACTGGGTCGTCTATTGATGAAGAATATTTAAATTTTTTAGAAATAACATACAAGCATAGAGAAGAAATAAGAAAAGAAAGAAATTCTGAAAATGTAAATACCACCGAGTCGAATATAAATAAAAATTCTATAAATTGAAGACAAAATGAATTCAATTTTTTTTTTAACAAGTTTAATAAAATAAAACTTTTGTAATAAATTTTATTAAATGAGTGGTTTTATTTTTTATTTAGAATTTTAACATTGATAAATTTAATTATCTTTATTTAAAATTTATATATAAACGTATTTATTATGTTAAATATGTACATATATTATATAATTTTATTATATACCTACTTATAATAAGATCTAAAGATGTTGCAGGTTTTTATTTTTATTTAAAAAAATTAACTTTTTTGAATTGCTAAATCCTGTGAACTTTTACAGTACATATAATCATCTAATCACCTTTATACTGGTATACGTATAATACACCTTATTGAACTTTAGTAAAAAAATTGCAATTTAAGTATGAAATACCTATATGTGTGTAAAAATATTGCAAAATAAGTTCGAAGTTAGACAAAGTTAATTTATCTTCTGATCTGACCTCTATTGATATTCTCTTTTGATGAATATTTTTCGGGTGTTTTAAACGGAAATACAAAAAAAATTTGTAATTTTGAATTATAAAGGAGAGGTTCCGAAAGAAATTCGGAAAATAAATCTCAGTAAGATCACTTTTTATGGAGTCAGCGAAAATATGTGGGTCGGTCCTCAATGTTGTGTTGTTGAGACCTTATATTCTTGTTAAACCAAATGGGTTTTTAAAAGAGAGAATTTGATAAAACATTCTTTAACATAAAACCAATAAAATTTAATTTTAAAAAAGCTCCCACAATATTTTTTATTACAAGAAAAAAACGTAAAAATAAATATAAGGTGGATATTATAAGATTTTCTACCTGTGTGATTTGTATTTAAAAGTAGTACAATTAGGTCTATCGGGCAACGGCGGAGTAGTCCATCTTACTTTTGGCAAAAGAAGCATTCATGTTTTTAAAATTAGTTAAGATTTTGATTAGTTATTAGAACTTAGAATTTCCGAAATTCCTAGAATCTCTAGATCTCATGATCCTAGAATCTCTAGATCTCATGATCCTAGAATCTCTAGATCTCATGATCCTAGAATCAATTTATGAAAGCTTCTTTTTATGGGTACCCACCAATTGTCTATGTCCCAAATTTGAACTCAATTCGAAGGTTAGAACTAGCAAATCCTGGAAAAATTTGGTATTTTGTGTGGGAGCCTTCCGATCCCGTGGTTCGATTTGGTCTAACAACGAACTGAACCTTATTATTGACGAAGAAATCATTCATACCAAACTTATGAAATGGATGAAATTAACGCGAATAGAAGCATGTATATACACACGTCACACACTCGCACCCCACAGAAAAAGAAGAATGAAATTTCTTTTTTTTTGCTTTATATTTTTTTACTTGCATTTTTCCAAATCTTTCAAATCGTTAGAAAATAATTCCATAAATTGTCTTCTAATGTACCTATGTATTTTAAATTTTCGTTAGTTTAAGATAGGTATGTAAAATTTTTTAATAATTTTTAGGTTTTTAACTACCTACCAAAAAAATATAATTAAAAATTTTTATTAATTTTATTGAAAATTTATTTTATTATTTAATTTAGAATTCTAAAAGGGAAAAAGCCGGGTAAAATATATTATGGGAAAGTATATAAATAAGTTTCAAAATTTATATTCCATTCGGCATAAAAAACCCTTTAAGTATGTAAACACACATTATAAAATATACATATGTATGTATTTTGCGATGTCTTTTGTTCTGGCGGAACCATAATCAGAAAAACCACTAATTTCATCCAGTGCACTATTATAGTATAGCCTTCTAATGGCTATTTCATTGAATACCAATACAGCCAACCTTTCAATTAAATCTTTATCTGAGAATACAATGGCCTAACTCGTTTATATTTTTGTCGCTAAGACCTATATTTAAATGTTTGATGGGGATCCATCTATTAAGGGAACTAAAATGGGGCAAATTAAGATTTACTCCATTTCTCAAAAATTTATAACCCTTTTGGTGAATTAAAATGTTCAGCGTCAACCAATATTTTTAAAAATATTTAAATTTTTCCGAAACGAATAAATCAGTCAAATAAAAAAAAACGGTCAAATAAAAAAATAAATCAGTCAAAAATCCAGTCAAAATATTTCTAGTTTTTCTTAAATCAAAGAATATTTTTTCCAGTCAAATTTGACCGGAATACTGTCAAAATGGCAACACTGCCTTTATGTAATAATAAAATATTAGTTAGCAACTGCTACAATTGAATCAATTACCCAATAACCATATAATTTTTCAAATGCCTTATGTAAACATGATGCAAATTTAATATGTGTGTAGACTGTAGAGTTACGTTTGTATCAAAATTCAATTATCCAAATATCAAAACTTTTTTGACATTTTCTTCAATTTCTTTCTTTTCTTCACCATCGTGTTTCATTTCTACTAATTTCTATTCTATACTTCATATTTTCAATATTTCCATTATATTTCAGTCAGATTTATTTCAATTCAATTCAGTCGGTTTTTGACGTTTGTGAGAAAAAGTTTAATGGGTATCTGACGGATACAATTTAGCGAAACCATTCGCTTTAATTTTTTTTTTTTCCATTTAGAAAATATAATAAAATAATTTATATATTATTAATAATTTATGGATTTTAAAAAAATTATATATATTAAAGTGGAATAATAAATTTTGTGAATTTTAACAAAAATTAAATTAAAATAAAATAAAAATTTTTTGAAAAAATTAGCACTTGGCTAGGTGAAAGTTTAAAAAAAAAAAAAAAAATAAAAACGTATTTAAATGCATATATAGGTGTATGCTGATTCATTTTATTAATAAAAAGTTTTACAGCAACTTTTGAATTTTAAAATACAATACTTTCTGCATTGTATACGCATACGGAAATTAATTGTTTTTATATATATATATATATAAAATTAAATATTTAAAATTTGTATTAAATTAAAGATTATAATCTTAACTTTAATAACTAGTTAAATATTCTTTTTTTTTTTAAAATTTACTGTTTTTTGATTTCATCATAAAAAAATAAATTAGTTTTTTTTGAAAATAATTTTTTTGCAATATATATATATATATATACAGCTACATAGTTAAAAAGAAATTTTTTTAATTTATTAGTTAAAAAAAAAAAAAATTTAAAAATTTATAAAAAAATGGCTGTACGAAAAAAGCAAGACGACTCAAATTTAAAAATATTAAGAGAATTGGTTACAAACAATGGAAATCGTCAATGTTTTGACTGTGGACAGAAAGGTCCGACATATGCCAACATTACAATTGGATCATTTGTATGCACTCGTTGTTCTGGAGTGTTGTAAGTTTTTTTTTTTTTTCTTTTTTGTTATTTTTTATAAATTTTTTTTATAAAGTATGTCAAATAAAAAATTGCATTGAAATGTACTTACTTTTGTTTAAAACAATTTATTTTTATGGCTTCATTTCTTCCATTCTAACTTTTTTTATTATTTTTTAGTGAATAAATTTTAATTTTAATAATGTGCAAAATAAGAGTTACAACAATTGTGTCGTTGGCGAAGTCAAAATTAACATTATTGGTAGCTAATTTTTAATAGGTATAGGTTTCATCGTTATATCAAAAAAAAAATGTACCTACATCTTGATTCAAATTTTTTAGCGAACAAATTATAGGTACTCGAACTTTTTTACATTAGTTATTTTGAAAGTTGAGTGAAAATTTAACTAATCTAAGTTAAGTTAACTTATCTTTTAATTATCAAATTACAACTACAAACAAATTTTAGTTTTTAATATTAAGCAGTTAACTATAGTTAATATTTTCAAAATTACTCATAAAAAATAAATGAATCATCCGTTTTTTTTTTTTTTTTAATTTTTGTTGTTTTTAATTTCGCTTTTAGGCAATCTTAATAACTTTTTTAAAAAAAAAAAAAAAAAAATTCTATTTAATACAAAATAATACTTATAAATTTGTTTGTTTTTATTATTTTTTGTTTGAATTTCTAATGTTCTTCATTCTCTTTCAACCTTGGATTTGATCTTTGACTATTTATTAGTAGAATCGCGAGTCGCGATTTATGTACTTTTTTTGATGATTCAGCGGATCACATAACATAATAAATAAAAAAAAACCTAATTTATTTTTATTAGAATTTTGATAAATAAGCAAAACATAATTTAATATTTTTAAATGTGTTTGTGTACCTATATTGTTTTTAAATTTTGATTTAAATTTTGTTTTTATGTTAATTAGGCTAGTAGATAATTTATTTTCTTCGGAATTGTTTATTATATTTTAAATAATAGTTAAAATGTATTGAAGATCAAAAGTTTACTTTTAATTACGTCTTATTTTATAAAGAAAGAATTTTTGATTTATTAAAAGTTTTTTTTTCTACTCATATTAAAAATGTTTTAACGTATTATTTTCTACTTACATTCTTTGCTTAGCTGTTCACTTTCTTTTTTATTGAAAAACAAAAAATAAATGTAGGTATTAGATTGGTTTATTTATTAATAAATTCAAAATAAGTAATTTGACGATCAGTAAAATTTAGTGAGCAGTTACCTTGATAATTTAAAATAAATAATTTGTTTTTATTTAGGTTTATAATAAAAGTTAATTTATGATCAGTTAGGTAGGTACTGTAAGTAGTTAATTTTAAATATCTATACCAATATTTTATACTTAACTATTAAATTATTTATTTTATTAGTAATGCAAAATCAAATCAAACACTTTAATTTAATTATTTTCTAGCTGAGCTAAGTTATAATTTTATATAATTTAGCATTTTTTTTTTTTTTATATAAAAAACCAATTTTAAAAACATTTTACTTACATTAATTTTTTACGAATAAAAATAATGATACATACTTATTTTCTTAAAGTATACCTAGGTACGATACAAGTAGAATCAAAAAAAAATGTGAAACGGAGCATAAATTGAAGAATAGAAAAAATCTCATAACAGGCAACCTACACACATTTATATTTTTCTAAAGGCTTTTTCTTATAGTAGTTTAGTTAGGTACTTACCAATTTTTTATTTTATTTTTTTTTTCATTTTTTAGCAAACAAAGATTTAAGTAGGTTGGTAGACGAAAAACTTTTTTAATTTGATTCAGTCATGCGTTTATTATAACTATATTTTAAGAATGGAATTGAAAAAATAACTACTAAAACTAAGTTATATAAGTATATATTTTTTTAATTTTTTTACTCTCTATTTTAGCAAAAGAATTTGAGAAGGATGTTAATATTTACAAAATCTCATGCTCAACTCACTTTCTGTCTATTTAAATTGATTAACATCATAATTTTGTTTAGTGCTTTATTAAGAAACATTATTTTTAGAAGGGCTACAAATAATTAAGAGAGTATTAAATAAAATAGATTTTGTTTTGTAGGTACACGTTATAACATAATATTATAAACATTTAAATTAAGTGTTAACTATATAGACTACTGCATTGTTATGATTAAGTACTTTAACATTATTAAATCTATAAAAGATAAGTAGATACTTATTATTTGATTAATTTTACATATGAATATATATGCAAATGATTATAATATAGAAATGTTTACGTATATACGTATACGTATTAGACAACATAGCTATTAAAGAAAGTAATAATGATCATTGTGAATATTTCTTCAAATTTCCGTTTCCATTTAATCTTAATCTAGTTGTATTTTACTTAGTTAAATATGTATAAAAAAAATGCATTTTAGTTTTAGTTGCTTACTTCATCATAATAAAGTTATTGACAAAAAAAAAAAACAAACACACAAAATAAATTAAATATATCTTATCTAGTTTTATTCTTTTCTTGTTTTAAAATAACTACAAAAAAAAAAAAAAAAAATGGTTTTATGTGGGCGATAAGTTTTAGTTTCATAAAATCAGATTCAGAAAATTTTTTTTAAACTATAAGTTATAAACAAGAGTTATAATGCGATAAAATATATAAAACACAATATAAAAATTCATTATAATGTCATGCTATAAATCCAATTTGATTGTATGGTTTGGTTTTTTTGTTTTTTTTGTTTTTTTTTTTTGGTTTAAACGTCACTGATATAAAAATATTAGTGCGTATTGAATTCAATTTTACCATTTTACTTACTTAAAACGAATACTAAAAATTCAGTAGCAAAACAAAAAAAGAGATTGTTAAAAAAAAAAAAAAATTAAAAATTTCTTGTTTTTAAATGTTGGTGTTGCTTGTGAGTTCGTTGTACGTTTACTTATATTTTGATTATTATTATTTTTTTGTATTTTTTCATTACTTTATACGTTTTTATTTAATTGTATTTTAAATAATTGTTTTCACTTATATGAAAAAGTTTTAATATAAACAAGGCACTAAATTAAATTTAGGAAATTTTTTTATGCTTAAATTTTCAAAATTTTTAAAAATTCGAACTCACTGCTTTATTTGTACTTTAAAATTTTGTTTAAAATTTTTATACCCGTATGTCTATATAGTCAAAGGGTATAATAAATTTGCCATTACGTTTGTGACGCAGAGAAGGAGGGGGGGTAGATATAGACTCAAGTGTATGGATCGGATCAGAATCGAAAAATAAATCGATTTAGCTATGTATGTCCGTCCGTCCGTCATCACGATAACTCAAAAAGTAAAGGAGCTAGGATTATGAAATTTTCGCAAATTCGTTTTATGCAAAAACCGGAATCGCTATTTAAATTCAGCCATTTTGGTCCACGGGTTCGAGTAACTGCCATACAACTTCTAATTTTATATGAGCATTACTCTATACCTATGGAAGCTGCGTGTCTGAAATTTTGCCAAAAATAGTTTAGTATAATCTCCAAAGTTACTGCAAAATTTGGTTGGTCTACTGCAGAAGGTTCGAGTAGCTGCCATACAACTCCTTCTTTTATATGAGCATTACTCTACACCTATTAAAGCTGAATGTTTGAAATTTTGCCAAAAGTAATTAACCGGATGATATAATGTATATGTTACGGTCATGCGGGTATCCCAGAGTTGACACAGTCTACTCTACTACACTCTTCCTCGTTTTAGATACTTTTATTTTAGCTTACTATATAGCAGTTTGCAATGTTTTCAGCTTTATTTCAAATTTAAAAAAATCAGATGTATAGAAAAAATGTTTATTTTAAATATCTGGATGGCACAGAGATTAGGGCGCCAACCTTTCATGCAAAAGGCCCGGATTCGAATCCAAATGAAAAAATTTTCTGGTTTTCGACTCGATTTAGCTTCCATTCGCATTGGGTTCAAATTAATGGCTTAATCAATAATTGATAATTATATATCTTTAATAAAAAATACATTAATATAACAATATAAACAAATGTAAAATATAAACAAATAATTTAATTGAATAATATAACTCACAGATATTTAATATCATATAACTCAAATACAAAATATTACAATATATAAACAAAAATAGAATTGTATCCATTGAAAATGTAAGATGTTTTTTCATGTTATAAGTCATAGTACTACCTCGTGTTTAAATTATATATGGAATTCATTAAGATCAATTCAAATAACAAAAATATATGACCCCCTATGTTTAAAATTGAGTTGTTTTTAATTCCCAAACGATGTATAATCAGACACATAACAGATACCAAGAACGTTATCACATTCTAATTAACTAATAATTAGCATATTTTTACTTAAATATATTTTGATAATGTAGGTACTAAGAAGCGATTTAAAAAAAAGAAACAAAATTTTTAAAAGTAATCAAATATTTGGTGAAATATTATTTTGCAGTAGGTACATGGTTATTTATAATTCAGATTAAAAATCAATGTTATTGTACTTTATGTGATCATGCTAATCAGTATTCGTTCAAATGTTATTAAACTTATTTTGAAAATAAATATAAAAAATTTTGTTTTTTCCAAATTTTTATTAAAATTCTTATAAGAAAAGAGTAATAAAAAAAAACAAAATTCAATTGAAAAATTTACTTTTTCAATTAAGAGCCAACAAATTACTAAATATCTCACTTAAGTATATATATACATACAGGGTGTCCCGGGAATAACGTGCCATAGAACAGCAGATGATAGGGGAGTTCAAAACGACCAAAAAATTGTATGGGAAGGGGGGGTCTATCTCCAACCCATACGGAGTTAAAAGGCCTTAAAGGTCCGATTTTTAAAAAAAATTATATTTTTTCACTAAAATTTTTGATGTTTTGTTTTTACCCATAAAAGCAAAAATCTAGTAGCTAAAAAAAAAATTTAACGTGCACATTAAAGCCTGTTGAATTCTTTTTCTAATTCATAAAAAGTAATCCATATTGCTCTTCGAAATTGGAAGTTATAATGATTTAAAGGTTAAAATTATGAGCATTTTTTTAGGCATAAATTGCTTTGAACCCTATTGCTCAAAAAATTGAGCAATTACCATACCATTTTTTTTTTCTAAAAAAAATATTTGTTTCTCTACGAACATTTTGAAACTCAAATTTTATTCTTATCTCAAAAATCATAAAAGTTATAACCAAATAAAGTTTCAATAAAATACTTTTTTCCTTTAAATAAATTTCTTCAAAAGATTTTATTGTTGAAGAAATTAAAGTTTAAGATTTTTTTAAAGTTGGAGATAGACCCCCCTTCCCATACAATTTTTTGGTCGTTTTGAACTCCCCTATCATCTGCTGTTTTATGGCACGTTATTCCCGGGACACCCTGTATATATATGCATGTATTTGATTTAATTACTTGTTTTCTTTTTTTTAATATTGCAAAGTTATACAATATTTATACCAGTAGCATAAAAATACTCCCTCCCTTCTTTTATATTTAACTATATTAAGTAAGTTAAAATCTATAAATATCACCAAATATATTGCGTGGGTATTAGAAATTACGTTATAAGTTCATTTCTTTAAATGTACATAAGAATTTTGTTGACAATATATATATATAACCAACTTTGAATATTAATCCAGTTTTCCATAAAATTACACCCTTTTGAAAAAAAAAAATATTTCCTACGCTCTTTTTTTTAGTGATTTTTAATATATATAATATATATATATAATATACCCTTATATTAAATTTGATATAAACTTTCTTTTCTTCATTTATTTTTTTTTTTTTTTTTATTAATTTTCTAGACACTTCTATCAAGTACTTAATGTTAATTTCTTCACTTGTAAATAAAAATAAAGATTTATGTGTAGTTAATTTGTGTCAATAGTTATAATTTGTTTTTTTTTTTTGGTTAATTTAAATATAATTTGAGTTGACTGGTATAATTTTATTTAAAATTTGTGTTTTTTTTGTGGGAAGTAACTAAATAATTATATTCGTATTTGCTTAGTTAGTTGTTATTTAAAAAAAAAAACATTGTAAAGCAAAATATTAAGTTAATTAAATTTTAAGAAAAAATTTTGGAGTTGTTGTTAACATAAAGAAGTAACTATTATTATAATAGTACACTTATGTATTAATGTACACTTATGTATTATTATATTAATATTCTATATCATATAAATACAAACACCTTCGTGGAACAATGGTAAGAGAGTCTCTTATTAGAGGGACACAAATTCGAATACCAGTAAATTGGTTTTTGATTTGATTCAGACATTGGTCATTGAACCGGCATAATCAATAATTAATAATTATATATATTCATATATGGTATGAAGACTCAATAAATTATCATAATTATTATTATTATTATTATTAATATATTTGTCTAGAATGAGGTGTAACAAACGCATTCAATTAAATGTGTTTTGTTGGATGTGTTCAATTATTAAAAAATAAAATATTAATGTTTTGTTGAATGTGTTTTATTTTAGAAAATAAAATATCATAAATTATCGTAAGCAGGCCAAAAAATATTTTATTAATTTTTAATAAAAAAAAATAAACAAAAAAAAATTTTTTTAGTTTATGAAAAAATTGATTTCAGTTTTAAAAATCACAGAAGATTTTCTGGGAATTTTAAATAAATAGTAAATCATTTTGTTATTAAAAACTAAGACTATGCGAACATGAACAGTGTTGTAGTAAGTCTTCTTTATTTTCAGTTAAATATAATGGCGAAGGCCAAATGTACGCTTTGTTGCGTTGCTTGCTTTTTGCTTTGGAAAGTAAATAAAGCAAGCAATGTTTCAAAGCAATTTCAAAGCTTCCCTCATCTCATCCCTGAAATAAAGCCAAATGAACTGCACCTTTGTAATCAAAGCAAATATATTTTTTTTACTTAATTAGGTAGGTATAATAAAAAAAATCAGAAAATTAATTTGCATTTGATAATGCAAAACTCAATTCATAATTCAATTTTATGTCCATAAAAATAGGTACATAATTAAACATGTTGGGTAGGTACATTGTAGAATGTTGGCAACATACAAGTATTTCGATTTGAATCTAAACAAAGGTTATGAAACAATATACAAAGCTTAGCAACATTTTAAAAATTTGTCTACATAAAGTTAATAGATGGAGAAATAGATCATTATTGAAACAAAATAAACCTTTTTTTTTTCAAAAAATTTCAAATCTTTTAACAAACAATTTTTGAAAT
This sequence comes from Dolichopus griseipennis, assembly GCA_963082915.1. Lineage (NCBI taxonomy): Eukaryota > Metazoa > Arthropoda > Insecta > Diptera > Dolichopodidae > Dolichopus > Dolichopus griseipennis. Next base: position 72,035,432 of record OY720444.1, on the reverse strand, counting down.
TAAAAAAAAAAATTCACCAAGAAGGGATTTGAACTAACGACCCCGAAATTTTATCAAATTTAAAACATACAAAAGGTAGACTACATAACTTATTATTCATCTTCAAATTTTTAAGAAACAACAAGAAGTTATATATAAGACATTTTTTTTTGTGTATCAATTACTAGAATCGAAATATAATCTACGTATTACAAAATGTAACAGTTTCGACTTTATTTAAGAAAATAATATTGATATACAATATATGTACATGTATATAATGAAATTAGAAATAATTCTTTTTAGAAAAAGTTTTTCTTTCAATTGACATTCCGTCATTCTGTGACGGGCCAACAGCTAGTAGATAATATAAATAAATAATTTAATTGAAAAATGTAATTCACATATATACAGAAATACTGTGTACTTAACTGAAATTATTAATAAATACTTATATAAAAAAGGACAAATAGAATTGTATACAAATCTATTGAAATATAAATCGTTAATGTTACATCTTACATGTTATAATAAAGCCTAGTTCAATCTAATGTAATAGTTGAATGTGTTCAGAAGAATCCTAATTATGTAGTTTTAAGAATATAATATTTGGAATATATAAGTAAAATATATTAAATGTCATTAAGAATATAATATATAATTTAAATATATTAAATTTCTTTCGAAGGTTCGTGGTCCTGTATGTAATTTCCTTCTCCATATATGAACTTTTAAACGACTTCTTTCTACTTTTTAACAACTTATTCCTACTCCAATCAGCTGAGGGTTTTTTTTCTCTATTCCACTTATTTAATAATAACGCACAGTTGGCACAGTTGTTAAAAGTCTCTTAAAAGGTCCCCGGTTTGATTCCTGATAAATATGAAAAAACTACTTTATTTGGTTTTCGAAATCGACTCCAGTCACCATTCGTTATTGGGTTCAAATTAATGGCATAACTAATAACCCATAATTATATATTTTAAATAAAAATAAGAACATTAATATAATCATACAAAATATGTAAACAAATAATTTAATTTAGTAATATAACTCACAGATATAGAAAATACCTTATTACAATATATTTTAAAGAAATAGAATTTAATTGTTATAAGGGTTAGCACTATCCCATGTTTAAATTGTATGTGGAATTCATTAAGATCAATTCTCATAAGAAGAATATAATAAGGCCCCCTATTCTAACATGAACCTATCCTATGGTATAGACTATAGACAACAATTGATCTGTTAGTAAAAATGAAAAAAAAGAAAAAATATGCACCCTTCCATTTATCACTAATCAATAATAGAATTATAATTTTTTTGGTAATTGAGAGTCATTAACTACTTAATAAATATTTTTTAGAGTAATTATATTGAACCATGAAACTTTCTTCAAAATTTCATGGTTCTTTCGAAATGTCATGCTGTTTTATTCGGATTTCTTTGATTTTTCAATAAATAAAATTTTTCTTGAAACCTTAAACTTTCACAATTTTTCGAAATTTCTTTTAAAAGTTTCATGGTCCTGTATGTAACTTGTCGTTCATTTCGAAACTTTCATAGTTCTTCATGATTTCTTTCAAATTTGTTTTAAGAAAATTGGCTTTGATGTCACAAACAATGAAAAACCAAAAAAAAACTTTTTTGGAAAATTGCATTGAAGTCAACATTGTAACACAAAAAAAACCTTAAGGTAGTTATGTACACACTTTTATTAAAAATTTGTTCATTGAAACTAATTTCTTATTCATTTCAAGAACTAAACAATGAAACTCTTTACTACGTTAAACCATTTTTAAAAAATTCTCATCTAAATAAGATTTCGTCATACAAATATGTCGTCGTCATAATTGTTTTTCAAAAAAAGTTTCAATTTAATTCAAGTAAAAATAATACAAAAAAAAAAAAAAACAATAAATAAATTATGAAGTCCTTGAATTTTTACTGTATATACTTTATACTTAGTGTAAGATAGATACACATCCAATAAAAAATATAAAACAGAAGTTTCAATTTGTTTTTTATTTTTATTACTAAGTATTTTTTAAAAAAACTTTTTTTTAACTTTTAAGTATAATGGTGTCTTTAAAAACAAAGTTTTTAAAAACTACTTTAAGTCGTTAAGTATAAAGAATATTATTATAAAAAATGTTTAATACAAAATATAATTGTCTGTTCTTTTAGGTACCAGATAGTCAAAAGATGCAATTAAAGGAAACTGTTAAAATTTATATACGTATATATAACTAAGTAACTGGATTGGCCAGTACGCTTAATCAACTATTTGATCATTGCAAACGTTATATATCGATATATCTCCAAAAACTATTAACCCTTCAGACATAAGTAGTTATAATTTTTCAATAACTTATCAAAATAGGGTGCTCAGTTTCCGCAGTATCTCAAAATAAAGAATCAAAGTTATGAAATTATATATACTTATATAAATCGATAGATATATATAAATATGATCTAGAAAGGAAGACTTAACCAAATATTACTAATAACTAAAAACTAAAAAGATCCTTCGTAATATAGTTTTGTAAACACTTCCGAGAATAGGTTGCGGAAATTGTTTTAAAACTTAAAATGGCAATTTCTAAAGTTTATTATTATAAACATGTAGAAACGTTTTAGATTTTTTATATTTTTCATAACTTTTTGTAATTTTTGATTGCTGTTCTGTTGTGTACTGTTCCATTTCCAATTCCCCAAGTTTTCTTCACAAAATTCTGAAATAAAAATAAAAAATACAAATAAATGTAAAAAGTTATTAACCATATCGAATAAAGGTATTTTTATTTCTCTACTTCACTTTCCCTTTTTAACATTATTAGCACCTCCCAAATTAACAACGAATTGAAAATAGATGTTAGAAACTTATTAATTCGAATCTATAATAATATATATAACCTTGGCTTTTCATTTACATTTATTCATAGTATATGAATTAAGTATTCTTTTAAGTCTTAGTGCTGCCATAGTAGTTAGTGTTCAAAAGAAAAGTACACTCAAATTTGACAGATACTTAATTTGACAGGTTTACTGCGTTAACCCTAATCTGTTATTTGAAATTGTTTGAAATTGTAAAAAGTACGATTAGGTAAATTGAATTACAATACAATTATCATGTATAAGTTCGAATAGTTCCGGAAACCTCCTGAAAAATTATTACTTTATATATTAGTGATTACTTATTTAGTAAATTATTTTTTTACCTACTAGATTAATTAACCATTTATTCAGCTTTTTTAATTGGAGAAAATTTTAATAAAAAATCCGTTTAATCGCATATTATTGAATATCAAGACACCCGTATACAAACTTACTGACTACTTACTAATATTTTTTTATGTTTATTTAAGTTTTAGTATATTTTTACAGCATTTAAGACAACTTGTTTTAATTGATAGTTATTATTACCGTTAAATTAATTTTATTAAATATTTTGTTAGTTTCTCAAATAACTACTTATTTACTAAAAATGTTTATTTTAAAAGTGCCTCTAAAATTGTAAAAAAAAAATATAAAAAAAAAAATAAAAAGTTTAAACATAAAAAAGAAAATTAGTAGTTAAAAAAAATATTAATAAAGTATTTAAAAAAAAAATATTAATTTTTTTTAATATTTAATTATTTGTAAAATAAAAAATGGTCAATCAACACAATCGGATGTTTTTTGACTTGTTGTTTTTTTATTTTACTATCGCCTATTTTTTTGCACATTTTCAAAAATTTTTGTAAAAATGTGCCTATATAGCTTCACTCTGTCCGTCCGTATGTTTACAAAAACTTTTACACCGTTTGAAATAGAGTAAAGAAATTTTAACCATGGGTAGTTTTTGCAAAAAAAGAATTTTTTTCTGTAGCCCCGTAACTGTAGCCCCCAAAATTGGAAGAAGCCGTATATTTTAATGGTTATAACAAGAGTTCTGTTAAATATATTTTCAATCTAACGTAACGGCAAACGGTAGCTGGTTTCATGAACTTTATAAATTTTTGACAGGCAAATGTTTAGGGTTGCCATACGGTACTACAATTTAACATTACACAAAACTCAGTTTTTGCAAAATTTTTGACCACACATATCTTCTGAACGGTTCAAGCTAGAGTCTTGAAATTTTGGGAGAAGTTAGATAATCAGAAATTAGTAGCTGGTTTATTATTTTTGCAAAATTCTTTGACCACACATATCTTCTGAACGGTTCAAGCTAGAATCTTGAAATTTTGAAGTTAGATAATCAGAAATTAGTAGGAGTCGGTTAACAAAATTTTTTTGTCAAGCCCCCTGTTTAGAAGCTATAAAGGCTCGAAAATTGAAATTTTGCTATTTTTAAGCACCTGTAACATGAATACCTGTCCAATTTTTTTTTATTAATATACAAAATTTGAAGGTCCAACATTATATTTTAACATATGTTAAAGGTTTTTCTTAAACTTAAAAGCGGTTCCTTAAATTGAAGAAAGTGTCTCTTAGTTTTACCCATTTTTGCTTAGATAGTAAAATTCTAAGTAAAATTCCAAATTTTGGTTTAATTCCTAGAAACTATAAAAATGGCGGGGTTAGATGAAGTTAGGTCCTTGAGAAATTTGGCAACCTCCCCCATTAGAACTTTAAAATAAAAAATTTACTGTTTTTATAAGTAAGCAGTAACTTAGTCACCAACGTATATATTTCCTTAAACGTTAATATTGAAGCTTGAACATTATATTCCGATAAAATACTTAGTATGAAACACTATATTATTTTGAAAATGTGCTTTTTTAAAAACCCTTGGTTTTTTATCATCATTTGTTTTATTTTACTATCGTCTATTTTTTTTATTATTTACTCTAGAGACTCTCTATAAAAGATAGTGATAGCTATGAGCATTCGGTCTTTTTTTTTTTTATAAAATATTTTATAACTATTGATTAACTTTTTTTATTTTAAATATCTTTTTTTTTTTTTATTAACACGACTTGATATTACTTTCTCTTCAAGTTTTTTTCTATCTTTAATAATTATATATATATATATATATAGGTTTATATATGATTAAATATATTTATATATATTTATATAAAATTTTAAGATTCCCATTTAGGGGGTTAATTCAATTTTTACTTATTTAAAATTGATTGATAAGTGACGATTATCAGAAATCGTTCGGAAAAAAAAGAAAGCTGTTTAATTTTATTATTATTGTTGTTAAAAGTTTTAAGTTTCAAGTTTTTTGGCGAATATTTATAAGGGCACTTTAATAAATAGTTAATTCAATCCAATATTTTGGACTATATTCAGTAAAAGAAAGACATGATAATTGGTTTTTTTTAAATGTAGAGTGGGTAGGCAGTTATAACTTATCTTATAACTAAAAGAGGCGTAAGTAGAGTATTTACTAGAAAATTCTTTAAATGAATAAATATAGTACTAAACAAGTTTATCAATGAATTAAAATAAAGTTTCGCGTTATTTTTAATGACAAATTTTTATATTTTATAAGTAAATGTGCATTATACTTATCTAAAAATGTTATACTTATATTTTTTAAGGATTCCTTTCTTACATTATAAGTACATATATATATATTAATTTTCGAATAAATGTTTTAACTCAACAATGTTATCTGCTTTTTTTTTATATTTTATATTTTTATGGGGTAAAGACCTATTTTGCAAATATTTAGCACATTGTCGTTTGTTTTAAGTTTTTTTTTTTATTTTTATTAATTCTTCTTTGTTTTGGTTTTATTTTAATTTCATTTTACTTACTTATATGCAAAATGAGTTTTATTTATATTTATCTTTCAATCTTTTAGAATACAATTGAGATTTATACACGTCAGTGTATATTTTAACTTATTCAATTTATATATTGTACATGTACTTAGTATATACACATATAGTTATACAAATCTGCAATTTAAAATGTTGATATATAAAAAAAATAATAAAATAAAATAATATTCTCTTAGGAATACCTAAAAATGCTACTTTATCTGCTATACAGTGTGTAGTATACATTATCGGATAAAAATATAGTACCTAAGTACTTATAATGGAAATTTGTAAATTGTTTAAATTGTAAATCAATTCGTTGGTATAACTACCGTTATTATTTAGTTTTTTGTATAAATTTAATTAGTACAGTGTCCATAAGTACATTAAAACCACACTAATATCAAATTTTAATTTATAAGTAACAGATGGCATAATTACCGTTATTATTTAGTTATTTATAAATTTAATTAGAACAGCGCCCATATAAGTACTTTAATAACAAACTAATATCAAACTTAAATTGTTAAGTGACTTTCAACAACTGCATCACCTTAGAATGTTCCACTAATGTATGTACAGAGTGTTCGGTCAAGAATAAATGAGGTGATAGGGAATTTCATAACCAGCTCAAAAAAGTTTTAACGGGGGAAAAGGAGGGGTATTATAAGGGTTTCCTAAATAACTGCGTTGAAAGTAAATTTTTATTCATAATTTTTTACTCCCTAACTTTTTTTTTGTATTATCTTTCATGATTTTTATGGATTATTTAACCCAAGGTTTTAAATCCGAAAAATATTGATATCATAATTGTTTTTATAAAATAACTGTAATTTTTTGCATAAAATCCATTATTTTTCAAATCACATTTTCTTTAGCTTCAATATTAATCTTTTGCCGTTTTGATCGATCGAGATCGAGAAATTAAAATCGTATTCTTTTTAATTCCGAAAGACTCCGAAAAATTCAAAATTCGGAGTGTGTTTAAAAAAAAATGAAAACAAATGCACTTTTTCTTCAATCATATGATACATATCGATCTTACTATATAATTCTCACAATGCGGGGCTGCTAAAATTATTACTATAATAAATATCTAAATCTGGTTGAAAGTTTAAAGCGCCAAATAGTACGATATTTGACTACTTACATATTTTAGGAATGTTGAAATGCATAGTGCTACTTTACAAAATTTGTTTTGGCGGACCATACAGTTTCAGATCCTGGTTTTTGGGTGCTTGGATTGCTTGGTGATAGATAGTTCAATAGTTTCCGGGAACATCCTTTGGCTATTATGATTCTATAAATGATAGGTATTGAGAATAATTAAAAATTGAGGTACTTGCATGTTGCAGTTTAGGTAGTTAAGTACCTAAGTATATACTTTAAAAATTTTCCGAAACATTGAATTGAAGCTTGCTTTCTACTCTACTCTACAAGAGTTTATTAATTTTTATTCAACACTGTAATTTAGTAATTTTCTATTTTTACTATACACTATTATTATTTTTTTTTATCTTTGCAACTATATATAGAGAAAAACAAGAGTCTTAAACAATTATCCAAAAGTTGAATATAAAAATCCAAATTGAAAAAAAATGTACATTATTTTGGTTTATTTTTGCACATCTTTGCTATATTTCTTTCTGCTATATGACTTTCTTTCAATCACAGTACCTAGTTATATACTAAGTAAGTATATTTAGTTTGTATAACTACAATGTTTTTAAAAATTCCTTTAATATGTAGGTATCAGATGTGTTTACTAACAAAAAATTCAATTTTTTTTTTTTTTAATATAAAACTAAACTTAAGTACTTAGGTACTACAAAAAAAAAAATAATAATAAACATTTTCATTTTCTCGCGCTACTGATGTTCTTTTAAATAAAATTGTTATTGTAAAAAGCTTTTTGCGCCACATTTTATATATAGTATTTTTTTTTATATCCGTAAAACTATATATGTATATATATATATATATATACATTAATATATACATACAAAAAAAAATTTTTAAATCATGTAAATCTACCTATATAGTTATATGTTTATATAATGTATATGATACAACACAGTATTAAATAGTTTTGTGATTTTAAAGCTTTCAAATATATATATATATATATTAAGTTTTGTACATATATATATATGTATAAACTATTTTTATTAGGTAGTTCTAGTCACTAATCACAAAGCAGCATCTATTATAACTACATTAATACTTATATATATATATACCTAGCATCCATAAGTACCAAAAAAACTGCTATAGTCTATAGGTACTCTATATATGCTGTATCTACTATACAAATATAAAATAAAAAGAGACTAAATTTGAAAGGAGAGAAACTGCTTTATATTTATAAACTTGTTCTTTTTTTTTTATGTTGTTTAGAAATTACGACTTATTTAGGAATAAAATAATATATATATATATATATAAGTATATATAAAAAAAAATTAACAAACTATTTTTAGATTTAACCTAGTGACTTTGCAAATAGAATGTGTAGTGCGCTTGAAAAGGAACACTATATACCAGTCTTGTATACATAAGAAATAAAATATTAATGGTTTTCATTTTTCTATCTTACATATTTTCTTTTTGACTGACTTTAACTTGGTTTTTTTTTTTTTTTTTTAAATTTTCTTGAATTTTTTTTATTTTGTTTTTTTTTTTTTTTTTTTTGTATAGAAATTACAAATTTTACACTATGAATATACTTAAGTAGTTACTATATAGATATTACCATGACCAGCTAGCTTTTAAATACGATTTTTTTTTTTTTTTAGTTTTTAGTGTAAAAAAATTAATTTAACAAAAAATAGAGGGAGTGTTGTTCTCTATTTGACTTTCTTGTATAAGTTATTAAACACTGGTACTGGTATTTTAAATTTAAAATTACTTTAAAGTGATCTAACACAATAGATTTGGACTAAGTATCTACCACGGATGAAAGTCTTAAGTTATAGTACATACTTATTATATAAAATTAAATTTTATATTCAAAAAAATTAATAGTAAGTAACCATTTGATCAAATATTATAAAATTTTGTATTTTGTTCCGATAAATATTAACCATAACAGAGCTGGTGGTTTTCAAGTATTTTGATACGAAAATAAGCTAATCAGAGTATCAGTACCTATGCATAATGTAAAAAATATTCCGTAAAATTCAAATACTATTACTGGTACTGGTACTGGATAATAAAAATACTGCTACTAGTATCAACAGTTACTTACTGATATCAATCAGTATTTTACTTAACATAGTACTGCAGTATCCACCAGTAATCAACAGTATTTAAATGCAGTTTTACCGTGGTATTTTTATTGAAATAAATATAAATAAAATATTTAGTATTTAAACTATTATTAATTAAGAAACAATTACTTTTAGAATATTTAGTGTCAATACTAGTATTGGAATTTTATTCAGTATTGTTACTTGTTACTTGGTAAGTATTTTTTCCATTATTATTACTGGAACTTGACTGTTACTTGAAAATCACAAGTTCTGAACCATAACATTGTTAAAAAAGAAACTCTCATAATTATTTTAATCAAATTTGTAAAAAAATAATTAGGTTCTTTGCATTCTCAGATTTGTTACAAGTTGTCATATCAGTGTGTTCCTTAAGTATTTAATTTTATTAAAAATACAGTTTATACGAATTTTCTTTAGTAAGTACTTGTTTTATTCAAAACAAAGTGAAAGATTAGAATTTACACAGAAAGTGTCTAAAATGCTTTAAACTGAGCATAGATGTGTAAAACTAAGCATAGTAAAGTAAAACTGAGCATTGCCTGGCATACCGTTTCATTTTATCTTTAGTCATGAAATCTGACTAACAATGGTTTGGCATCATAAAACTGAGCTTGAAATCAAGTTATTTAAAAAAAAAAAATGTTTGAATCGTATAAAGTTTCGAAAAATTGAGATTTGAATATTAGCTCAGTTTTAAGCTTACGATCCAAAAAATGGGCACAGATTTAATTTATTTGCAAAGTTGGTTATTAATGACTGTTTAACCATAATCATCATTTGGCATCATCAAATAAATTCAGTTCTGATTATTTTTTGATCAATAACTAGTGTTTGGCCTATCTAAACATTCAGGAGGTCTAAAAAGTCGGGGGTCCAAATTTGAATTATTTTAAATGATTGCAATTCTTTTCTTTCATATGATTACTTTAGTACCTAACGTACCGTGTTATACCTTTTTATATAATAAAACAGAACTAAAACTAACAGCTTACATCATCTGAAAGACTAAAGTTCAATTCAAGATTAAAAAAAAAAATAAAAGAATTAAAAAAAAAAAAAAAAGTGTTAATATAAAAAATAAAAATATAGGTTTGGCAAAATTGAAAAAAAAAAAAAAAAAAAAAAAAAAAAACTATATTCTCACCATATGATCATTACACTCATACTTTAAACTTAGCTTTAATAAAATTTTCAAGTAAATTGTATATAAAGTAGGTAAAGTATAAGTGTAAGTAAATATAAGTCTGGGTACAGTACGGTACCAGTCACTGAATATTTTCATATCATTATAATTGTTTTGATTGTATACATATAAGTACTTGTATATATATATATATATATATATATATTTTCAACTTTTCTTATATTTTTTATTTCATTTTTTATATCTTGTGTTATTCTATTTTTTTTTATTTTATTTTTATTATTATTAACTTGGAAATAACCATAAATCATTATATTATAAATATTATATATACTTTTGTATTTATTATATGAACACTAATTTAATCTTATAAATAAGTTATAGTTTTGAATTGATTCTCTTTCTATATACACATTCAACATACTTACATATATTGTATAGATAATTGTGTGGGTAATTTCTGAATGAAAATTAAATGGCATAAATATATACTTATATATATATTTTTTTTTAATTTCATTGGGAAATTTATTTTAAAAAAAATTACTTATACAATTTTTCTTATAAATTAGAATTAGTTTAAAGTTAAAAAAAAATTGAAGTACTTAAATGCAGTTAAATTTTTTTGAATAAGTAATCAAGGAACTCTCAGATGTTATGTACAATGTACTTAGTGTACCTGTGATAAGTAAATATTAATTACATTGTTGAAATGATAAGCCCTTATATACTAAGTTACCTACAAGAATAATAAATATAAATCGAATTAAAATTAAATAATAATGTACTTATTTAAGTACATGAAGCATAAAAATTTAAGTACTTACAAATAAAACTATAATAAGTACTTATTCTATCATTTAATCGTTTTCACCTGAAATTTTAGTTTGAACCCCAAGATATAATTAACCCAAGGATCATTTGATCATTTAAATGTTAAATATTATTACTTTAGTAACACCTTACTATTAAAGTTTATAAAACGCTTCAAAATTCTTAGAAATTACTTACCATTTATTAAATATAAATATAACCACTTTATTTAATTTCAAGTATCTTTAAATATATACAAAAATGAATTAAAAATTAAAAAAAAAAAATCTTCTCTGTTGAAATTGAGTTCACTGTAGCGGAATATTTTTAAAATGTATATCGAGGTGTTCATTCAAGGAGAGACTTTGACTATATAAAATATTGATTATATATATACTTATATTTAATTAATTAATTTCTAAAATTTGAATTTCAATTAAAAATATTAATATAAAATTTGTATATTTTATATAGAATTTTGGTGCCATTCAGTTTTAATTTTGTAAAATAATTTATTCAAAAGTTTATCAATACTTAAAAAATTCATTTTTATTACTTATTTAAAAAAATATATATATATATATTAAATAAAATATTTATTATATTGATGACATTTAAATTGTTATTGAAAATCAATATAAGTATTTTACTACGAAATGTTTTTATTTACGCATTTATGTATTTAGTTACTAAATAAATTTTTTGTGATCATTGATCAATATACTTATACTAAATTATTGCATTCATAGAGTACTTTCCAATATACTTAACAATATTAGAATTAAGTAATGTAAATACTATAAGTAAGTTCGTTCATTATTTGAGTACTTTTAGAGCTAAAGTACTTATTCGAAACTCGATCAAGTTTCTTGATTACTTTAGTAATCCGTTTATACTTGACTTCATTAGAAACTTATGCTTATAAGTTCAATAAGAAAATCTTAATAATAAAACCCAATTTTTAAGTATTAATTATAAAAATGTACTTAGTGTATAGTCATGATTACTTTATTTATTAAAACAAAACCTAATCTAACCTAACCTATATGTTTAATAATAATTACTTATCCAATTAAGATAGCGCATTCATAGAGTACCTACTTTCATATACTATATTTTCATATGTACTTGATCTGGTTAGAATTAATGAACTACAAGTAAGTACTTTTATTTTGCTCTTAGAGTACTTCCAGAAATAAACAACCTGAAACTTAACCCAATTTCTTGATTACTTAGAAAATCTTTCTTAGCTTGACTTCATTAAAAATTTATGCTTCAATCTTAATAAAATCGAATTTTTTAAGTATCAAATATAAGTATGTACTTAGTGTATAAAGTCATGATTACTTTATGTATTAAAACCAAACCTAATCTAACCAAACCTGATCTAACCAAACCTATGCTTAATAATAATTACTTAAGTATCCATTAAATTAGTGCATTCATAGAGTACTTTTAATACTTAATCTGGTTAGAATTAATAAATAATAAGTAAGTACTTTAATTTTATCCTAAGAATACTTTCAGAACTAAACAATCCGAAACTCAATAAAATTTTTTAAATTACTGATTATCTTCTCCTTTCATTAAAAACTTTGGCTTAAATCTAAATATTAAAATTAAATTTGTTACAAATTAAGTAATTATGTACTCTGTATATAGTCATGATTACTTTATGTATTAAAACCAAACCTAATCTAACCAAACCTATGTTTAATAATATAATTATCCAATTAATATGTTAAATACTTAACTATAATTCTTTTTCTTTTGAAGTCTTTCATACAAAAAAATTAGGAATGGAACAGTTCTTATACATAATTTAATTACTTAATAATACCTACGTGTATGTGAAATATAAAATTGAAAATGTTTTCAAGTTTGTTATTGTGTCATTTAAAAAAAAAAAATAAAGTTGTCGCATCTAATAAAAAAGATTTCTGTTTTTATAATTTCTATTCTTCATTTCTTGTTGTTTTAAAATTTTAAATTAGTTTTTATTGAGGCTAAGGTGAGGCTTAAATATTGTATATATATATGTAAAAAAGAAAATAAAAACAAATTCTATATACCTTAATGTTCACCTTAGAATAAAATGATGTTCAATGATAACGATTACTATATAATGTATACTAACCACTAATATTAAATAAAAAATAACCAAGTATTTATTTTAAAAATGTAATAATAATCTATATAATATCGATTTATTTTTTATAAAAACAAAATGTTATTTTTTTTTTTAAAGACTAAATAACTTATTTAAAGTCCAATATAATAATTTATGTACTTGCTTATTATAAGTACAAAAAAAAAAAAAAACGATATAAAAATATTTTTATAGGTTATAATATTTACCTTAAATCAATTTTATAATTAATTAACCGAGGAAGATAAAAATGTTTTAGAAATCGTAAAAATTTTTATTTTTATATTACACCTTGATAAAGAAATAAGCTTTTTTAAAAATATAATACAATGATTACTCATACCACATATCAAAAGTAAAAATGTAATTACCTAGTTACTTGCAACATTTAAAGTACATACTTATAAATTAAAAAAAAAAATTTTCTAAAGTGTTGGTCTGTTGTTTTAGTGCTAAATAGTTAATGCGACTTTTTTTTTTTACAAAATTATGAGGTCATTTATGCATTGTACTTACAAAGTAATTGATTTTTCTAGATTTTTATCTTGATAATTTAGATAAGAGATGTTTAAAACATGTTAAGATAATGTAAATAGTAAGGATTCTAGTAGAATAATTTTACTGTTCTTATAAGTACTTAATCAAAATAAACTTGAAGTAATGAAAATATTATTAAAAACACGTTACATTATAATTATGAGTACTAATGCAATACTGATTGGAAAATAAACTTCTCTGTCATTTGAATTTCGTCTTTTCTATTTTTGGAATATTGGAAAATTATGATTTTCTGAATATGTGAATGATATGAATGAAAATTTCATTAAATTTTTATTTAAAAACGTGCATTGATTTTATTTTTCAACACCAAAATATAATGCGAAAAATTTCATTATTTATTTACATTCTTAATTAAAAAAAACTGTAAAGGAACTAAGCATAAGTATTTTTAAGAGAGTACTTATAAGTAATATATTTTTTATGTACGTATAAGTAATTGTATGTTGTTAAATTTTTATGTAAATCACGTAATGCATATTAGTATATGGAATGTATTAATGTGTTTGAAAATTTTCAAAATAAAATATTGTTAGTACTTAATTAAATTAATTAAGAACATAATAAAATACTTTACTTAATTCCGTGGTTATTTGATACATGAATGATTTGATATACTTTGATACCTATTCAAAAGTAAGTAAGTACTTATATTTTTTTGGATTTTTTTTTTTATGTGTACTTATTTAACTACTTAGTTATAATATAATTTAAGGTTTTTTTATTTCAAATTTAATTAAAGCTTATCAGAAAGGTTTATTTTTATTTAATTACTTTTACGATACAGTAATTGAAAATTGTTAATTAAGTACTAACTTATAACTTATTTTAAACTTTTATGATATTAAGGAACAGGGTTTTTTTTTTTAATTTTGAAAACTAGTTCTAATAATATTTGATATTATTATAAAAATATTTTAAAAATATTATAAATTTATTCAGTAGTTATATATAAAACAAAAATTTTTTAAATATAATAAGTATATTTAATAAGTAAGTATAGAATTAAGAATAGAGTTTTGATAAAGTACTGATAAAAGTACTTACAAATTTAAACCCTAATTTCGATAAAAATTGGTAAATTTACTTACAAATTTTAATCCTGTATAAGTAACTACAACTGGTATTTGTTTTTTGTTTGAATAACCAGTACTATTTTAAGTATTTATGGTTTAAGTAATTTTAAAAATTCTTAAAATAAGTAATTATAACTGAGTACATTTATGCAAAATTGACTGAGTAAGTCTTCAATTTGAAATAATTTACTTATTTAATTAGTTACTGTTAACAGGGACTATAATTCACGAATTGGAATACACAATATCATATCTATATGATACTGAGTAAAATGGTATATAAGTACAGTTGTAAGTCCCATTTCCAGATTCTCATTAGTCATTACATTGTCAAGTACCAATATTACTTAAATTTCGATACTTACAAAATCCAATACACTATAATAAGAATTTATAATAGAGTTAATTAAAGATTCTTTTATATATAGGTAGTTTTGAACTGAAATTTGTATGATTTTCAATTCCAGGGATTGGAAATATTTGTAAAATATTTAAGTACAAATACTTGAATAAGTATCGAAATATAAGTGATACTATAGTACTATGACAAAGTAATGATTAATGAGTATCACAAGTAATGGTAATTGTACTGATGCTTAAAATTTTCAGGTTTTAATATATATACAGGTGATAATATGTATACCTTCCTATTAAGTAAATAAGTACTTATATTACTTTCTATTACGTGAAATAAATCTATATTAAACCTATTTATAAGTAAATAACTACTAACTTTAGCTACCAGATTTTATATTTAATTGAATATATGTAAATATATATAGATCACATTCTTCTATTTCCTTTTTGAGACAGATAGTTAATCCTTATAAAGTTATAATACGTAAATATAAAATTATTTGGTTATGCTACTGATCTTAAATTAGCTTTATATGACATTTTTTTTTCTTTCAATTGAAGGCATTAATAAATTTTCCAATATCCCTGATTCTAATTTCAATTTTAATTAACTTATATTATATTTTATTTGTGCTTAATTATAAAGAAACCTTCAAAAAAACAAAAAAAAACAATTCCATTTTTATATAGACAGGAAATTAATTTTTTTTTTTTATTATTTGTTTTTTTTTTTCTTTCCTTTCCGTCTTATTTTACACCCACAATGTACGAACGTACGAACAAACAAATGAATATACATTAAGAAAAATAGAGAAGCTTTTAGAATTTCCTTGTTTATTTTGTATGTAATTTGATAAAAAATGCAAAAACGTGGAAATAAATATTGTTCTTATATATATATATATATACAAATTAACTTTAATTGTATACATACTTATATATATATATATACGCATACTTATATTGTATTATACATATGTATTATTATGTATATTATTGAAATCCTGGTATTCTTTTATCAAATAAATTGTTGCTCTTAATTTCTGTGCAAGGCTTTGATTTTTTTTTTTATGCAATGCAAGGCTTTGAATTTTTTTTATGCAATGCAAGGCTTTGAATTTTTTTATGCAATGCAAGGCTTTGAATTTTTTTTATGCAAGATTTTTAATATTGTTTGTACTATGCAAGGCTTTGAATTTTTTTGTGCAACGCAAAGATTTAATTTTTTTTGTACTATGCAAGGCCTGGAATTTTTTATGCAAGGCTTTTAATTTATTTGTACTGTGTAACAAAACTTTAAATTACTATCAAAAAACTGTTCCTTTAATACTTAAGTATTCATGGTTTTTAATTTTTTTAATTTTATATAATTTGCAATAAAACGGAAATGGATTTCAATTTTCAAAAGATGTTATTAAGCCAAGCCAGAAATTATAAAGTATATACATAGTTATATATGTAATAAGCGAAACCTGTCTTAAAAGTTATATTTTTTTTTTTTTATTTTATGTCTGAGTCAGAAATGTATAACAGCTGCCAAAAAATTACCATTTGGAATAAATATGGACCTTTACTTATAGTTTTATTTTTTTTTTTGGATGATTTTTTTTGACCAAAGATGGAATAAATGATGGCCTATTTTTTAGTGTTTTTTTTTTTTTTGCAATATTAAAAAAACAACTGTAGGTATTTTTTTAAATACCTACATAATACCTCCAAGTTATAATACAATGTAAGTATAAGTAGAAGTAAAAAAATGAACAGGTGAAAGAATACCTTAGTTTGTTTTTTTATTTTATAACTTAAGTAAGGAATTTATATTTATATATATATATTTGTATATATGTGTATATATACAAAATATAAAGGGAAAATTAAAAAAATTGAATGAGTCAAATTGAAGCTATAGTTGGCTTTCAAGACAATATAATAATTGTGCAAAAAAAAAAAACAAATAAAATTAATATCGTATGGATGAATATGGTGGTCGGTAAGCAGTTCAACTTACGATGTATAAAATGAAAGAATTGAAAAAAATAAAAAATTACCTTGCAACAAAATTTACTCAAACCCTGAAAATTTTCTTTGCGTGTTTTAATGATTTTTTTTTTTTATACCCGTATGACTATATAGTCCAAGGGTATAATAAATTTGCCATTACGTTTGTGACGCAGAGAAGGCGGGGGGTAGATATAGACTCAAGTGTATGGATCGGATCAGAATCGAAAAATAACTCGATTTAGCTATGTATGTCCGTCCGTCCGTCATCACGATAACTCAAAAAGTAAAGGAGCTAGGATTATGAAATTTTCACAAATTCGTTTTTATGCAAAAAACGGAATCGAGTTTTAAATTCAGCCATTTTGGTCCACAGGTTCGAGTACGTGCCATACAACTTCTAATTTTATATGAGCATTACTCTATACCTATGGAAGCTGTGTGTCTGAAATTTTGCCAAAAGTAGTTTAGTATAATGGCCAAAATTACTGCAAAATTTGGTTGGTTTACTGCAAAGGGTTCGAGTAGCTGCCATACAACTCATTCTTTTATATGAGCATTACTATACACCTAATAAAGCTGAATGTTTGAAATTTTGCCAAAAGTAATTAACCGGATGATATAATGTATATGTTAAGGTCATACGGATATCCCAGAGTTGACACAGTCTATTCTACTACACTCTTCCTCGTTTTTTTTATGGTTACCTTTACTGTGTTCATTGTTTTTTATGTTGTGTTGTACTGTACGCTTTGTCTATCAGCAGCTCCTCGTTTTTTGCTGTCTCTTTATCGTAAAAAATAAAAACAGTTAAAAATTTTTACGTGATAAGTTAATGTTATTGTTATTGTAAAAAAAAAATGTAAAAAAAACAGAAACAAAAGAAAAACAACAAAAAAGTAGTTAATGTATGCATTATACAAAAAGGTAACTGAACTTAATTCCCTTAACATATATTAACTGATATTATATTTAACCGTTATTTAATTGGTTAAAATATAACTGATTAAAAAAAAAAAAAAAGAAAAATTTATTTTGTCCTTTTTTTGAAAGGATATGAAAATACAAATGAAATTTTTTTTTTAGATATTTACTTTAAGTAATTATTATGCAATTAACATAAAAGAAGATATGTATACATATATATATGTAAATACTTATGGTTTCTTTTACAGTTATTTTGGTTTTTTTAATGTATGGTTTGATACAAAGTATACTTTTATTCTTCAAATGTTATGTATTATATTTGGGTATAACTTATCTCTATTGTTTCACTAATTTTTTTTAACTTTTATTTTCATATAAAAATACAAAGGTCTAAAAGATCTAATTAATAATATAGTTCCAAATAAAAGTCAAAATTTTTCCTTTGAAAGTTTTAAGGTTAAGTTTTTTTTAAAGATGAGAACATCGACCATTTTTTACTTACGATATAAGTTACATGTGTGTTTTGTAATTCCACGTTCTTTTTATTAAACATTTGGATATGATAGGTCTATAATATTATTTTTAAATTAAAGGTTTGTGAATTTAAGAAAAACTATAGAAAACTATGTAAAAATTTTTAATCTTTTCTTGGCTTCGTATAAGTATATGAATTTTTAAAAATTTAGGCTTAAGGTTATATTTTCTCAATAAAATGTTTATGATTAGATAATTCTGGTTCTGAAACTATCAATTTTTGTTCATTGATAAATGTATGTTTGCTTACAAATCCTTTTAAAGCCAGTATAATATTATTTAACAGTTAGATGGCACAGTAGTTGGAATGTCGAACCGAAAATGTGTAAGGCCAGGGTCGAATCCCAGTAAAAGTGAAAAAAAAATTATATACATACCAAAATTTGCCATTGGATTGGGTTTAAATAAATATATACATATAATATAAAATCAAATAATTTAATTGAATAATATAACTCACAGATATATAAGTTTATAGCGTAATAATATAAAATTATAACAATATTTAAAAAAAAAGGATCAAGATCAAGAATTTCTTAAAATAACTTGCACTACCTAGGCTGCTTTATAAATAACAACATCAACATAAACACCAACATTAAAGCGGAATCAAGAAGGCCAGGGCAATGTTTGGTCAGTATCAGCCTATATATGTAAAAACACTCAAATGTCCAAGGGTACAAAATTGAAAATATTCGGAACCTGCGTAAAAACCACCTTAACATATAGAAGTGAAATCTGGCTAGTTACGAACAACATCACACAGAAACTACAGGTGTTCATGACCAAATGTCTGAGAATCATATACAGAGTATACTGACCCAACACAATAAGCAATAATGATAATAACTTGTGGAAATTTGCCAAAGTAGAACCGATCGGGCAAGAGATCAAAAGAAAAAATGAAGATGGATAGAGCAAACACTTAGAAAGCATAGCAAAGGAAGCGTTAGTTTGGAACCCACAAGGAACCCGAGATGCCTAGTAGATATTCAAAGCTCCCAAGAGGAGTAAGTAATAAGGGCAAAAAAAAATAGAATATAACAAGTCTCGTATTTTTTCTGCTGTCTCAACATGTACCCTATGGTGCCGAATTTGTTAATTCAACCATTAAACATTTATAGTTAATACGTTAAAAAAATTAAAAAATTTTGAAAGCGGGGAAAACTTTGCAAATTAAAATCGTATTCTGCAATGAAATTAAAATAAATATTAATATTACAAATATTTAAGTATACCTATTCTAAAAGTTCTGCATAAGTACCTCTATATTTTACCTGTCCTTAACATTTATTATACCTAAAAATAGTGAATTGATGACACAATATATTAAATTGTGTTATTAAAGAAAAAGGAATTGCAGCAAAATTTTACAATACGGTGAAATACTTTTAAATGTTTTGAAAACAAATTTTTCATTTTCAATTCAATTTTAAATTTTGTCGCAAAGAACCATACTGATATTTAAAAAATTTATTAAAATTATATTTGTTTTGCAATTGTTGTAATCCTTTATAAAAATATCAATAATAGTTTTACATTTCTATTCAATTTTTAACTTAACTTCAAAACCAACTAAAGAATTTTTTTTTAAGGAATATTGAAAAAGAAAATAACAAAGTCACAAAATAAAAGAATAAAATATAAAAATATAAATATATATGTATATATATATATAACTAAATTGGTAAACATTTAAAATAATTTTTGTTTTTATTGGCAAAATCCCAATAAAAAAAAAAACATTCTTTCTTATAATAAAATAAAACTCAATAAATATATTTGTTGTGAACTTGAGTAAAATTTTTATTTCTATAACTTTTAAACACATAAAACTCATATTCTAAAAGTTGTGCATACAATTTATTTGATTTTTCACATTCAATATAATTTAGTCAAATGTTAAAACTTATAGATAAATAACTATGTATATATAGTTACTACTCTTATGACAAATATATGTCCTTAAAAAATAAATTATCGGATAAGGTTGGTGTATAAGCCACTTAATTATCTTGTACTTTAGAATTTTAATTATACTTAATTAATCGATATTGGGAATTGGGATACTCTTCTTTAATCCATTGAGGAAGTATTGATCTTTCATAAGTACTTAATTTAAGAAATTAAATCTTTGCAACATAACTAAGATCGACCACGACTGTACATTTTCTTAAACAAACGAAATAACTAATATTTAAATTAAGCGGGTTACACACAATCAGTGTTATGATCTGTTTTTATCCATTTTCGACGTAATTAAGTTTTTTCGGAAACCTACATGATAGTGTATAAGTGTGGGTATGCAATAACACGTGAACTGATGTAAAATTGCCGGTAGAGAAATATTTTGATATTTTGAATATCAATCAGCTTAATTGTCAGTTAAACTGATAGAGTCATAATCATTGCCTCAAATTCATAACTAAAGTTAAAAAACATGCGCTTTACGATCGTCTAATTTTTTCAAAACCTTTCACTACAAATTTTCTTAATAAGTATCAGAGTGAAACTAATAGAGTATTTACTGTATTTTGTAGTCAAAAAATATTTTAAGTGAGTCATTGATGGAATTTTAAATATAATTTAAATTCAAATTGAATTTTAAACAAATTTTTTAATATACTTACATTTGAATATAGATACTTTTATATAAAATAAAATAAATATTGCTTAATTATTAATTACTAGTGTTGCAAAGCGCTCAAAAATAGAGCGATTTTCGCACTCGTAATATTAATGATATTTATAAACAAATAATTGAGCCGCGACCGGCAATTCTTTGACCGAATAAGCCGATTAATATTTTTAATAAAGTATACAGTTGTACTTACATTTTAATATAGATATTTTTTAATGAATATTGCTTACTTAATTATTAATTACTACAGTGTTGCGAAGCGCTCAAAAATAGAGCGAATTTTGCACTCGTAATATTAATGATATTTATAAACAAATAATTGAGCCGCGACCGGCAATTCTACGACCGAATAAGCCGATTAATATATATGATATAGTTATTTATATTTAAAAATAAATCTTTGTTTTAATATTAATTCAATAATTAAAGTACAATAATATAATTTTTTATAAGATTTAAATAATATAATTGTAATTATTTATATTACATATATAGTATATGGAAAAAAAAGAAACAATTTTTAATTAATTTTAATTACCTACATATTTTTAAAAATGTTTTTTGAATTAATTTGGAACACAAAAATTAAAAGTGTCGCTATTAATAAGTTTTGTTTTTTTTTAAATATATATTTTTAATAAAATAAAATAATTATTTAATTATTTTTTATTACATATTTCCAAATTTAGAAACAAAACGAATGTAATGAATGAATGTATATATATATATATATAATTTAAAACTTATAATTGGCATGTAAAACTAGAAATTTTGTACTTTTGATATTTTTTAAATTAAGCATAAGTAATATAAATAAAATAAATATTTTCTTTATACGCTTATTTAAAGTTAAAGTAAGGCACTTATAAGTGTATGCATGCATTTAAAATTATATTTATACTTATTATAACTTTTCAAAAAATAGGTATGCTTATTTATTTTTTATTTATTAAGCGTGTTGAAATCAAGTAAATCAGATATGAAGTTTGATTTCCTTTTTTTAAAAAAGTCTCGCTTCCAAATCATATTTTAATTCGTTATAGTATGTACCGTAA
Source organism: Dolichopus griseipennis (assembly GCA_963082915.1). Lineage (NCBI taxonomy): Eukaryota > Metazoa > Arthropoda > Insecta > Diptera > Dolichopodidae > Dolichopus > Dolichopus griseipennis. Next base: position 72,013,164 of record OY720444.1, on the reverse strand, counting down.
TAAATTACGCACGTTTGATAATTGTGTTTAGATTATATATTGTACTACTTATACATCATCTAAGTCATTTTTTACTCAGCTTATTATCATAAATTTTTGACTTAAGATGCATTAAGTATGTCCTCATTTTTTGAATGATTTATTTTTTGGATATAAGATCAAGTTCAGTATAGGCCTTTACATACTCGCTTATACCATAACACAACTAATTTTAAATGAATTCTATTGATAAGTGACTTTTAAATTAAGTGATTCATGCGTAATAACATTTCCAACAGTACTATTTGATATTAATATGACATTAGTCATTAATGAGTTGCGTATATGACTAAGCATAAGGTATTGTTTATACAACTTTAGTTTAGTTTTCAAATGGAATCTTGAACTGTTATCAATTACAAAAATGTAGGAATTGCAAAATTTTATATATACTGCGTGTTTCCTAATTAAGTGCACTGCTATATTTCACTGCATAGGTACTGCATAGGTGCAGTAGGTACTTGTTTAAAAGAGCATTTCTTAAGCTTTCAAGTGCACCTCACAAATTTTTATAAGTTGTCTGGAAACAGAGTTAAGAGTAAAATTAAGAAAACTAAAAAAAAAATATTGAAATTTCATATAAGCCCCGATATCTTGGAAACTAGAATAGACCTAGCTTAGCTCTCATACACAAAATATATCTACTCATAAGTATCTATGCAGTGGTATATAACAGTGCATTTAATTAGGAAACACCCTGTATATATGAAATTTTTAATACAAACTGATGAGAAATATGCACGAACTATTGTTAAGAAGGACTTGTATATATTGAAGTTTATTTCTACATCATTTAGAATTTTATTTACATGGTGAAACGATATATAAGTAATGTTTAAACATTATTAAGAAGCCTTAAAAATTGATTTTAATTAAATTTAATTTTAAAATGTAAAGAAAAGAAAATGAAATAAAAATATAAATATTGTTAATAAAATTGTTATTTCATGAATATGAACATATTTTTCATTGAAGGATAATCCACGTGCTATCAAAAAATATATCAGTAAGTGGTAATGTCAGTACTTATGGACATTTGCAAAAATTGTTAATAAATATGTTGAATTTATAATTTTGAGTAAATAATTTTAAATTATAGTTTTTAGTTTTTTAATATTTTTAATTAAACTAACGAAAAGAAGTGTTATTTTTCCTTGACTAAAGGTTGGAACCTTCAAGAGTTGCGAAGAAATCCTAAATTCTCTTAGAAGTGTAGGATTTTTACTAATTAAAATAACCGCCTATGTACTCTAAATGGTAGGATAATTACCATAACGGCTTGCTTAGGCAAATGACTAAGAATTTTAACGGCTGGAAGGCACAGTGGTGAAAGTGTCGACCTTTAATACGAAAGGCCCCGGTTTGATTCCCGGTAAAAGTCGACTCTGCTACCATTCGCCATGTGGTTCAAATTAATGCCATATCCCATAATTATTATTTATATATTTTTAATAAAAAAATACATTAATATAAAAATATAAACAAATAATTTAATTTGAATAATATAACTCGCAGATACAGAAATTAATTGTATCTATATTGAAAATCTAATACGTTCCTACACATGTCTAGTACAATCTCATGTTTATATTGTGTGTGGAATTCATTTGGATCAGTTTTAATAAATAATAAGAATATAATATTTCCCTGCTGTTCCGACATGCATATATATAGTAAGGCTGTTTAGTCTACAACAGAGGAAGGAGTATTTTATTTTATTTGAGGATTGATTAAACGATTGCAAGATTTCTTTCCTGAATTTTTTGCAAACCACAAATACCTAACGGAGACCATTTATGGTGGTACTGTGCTCCTCAATTTGAATGTGTCAGCTATAAAACAGTTTTTGTGATTAACTGCTAAAGAAATACTGTTTTGAAAAGTTTAGATTGCAGAAATAACCCTTAATTTCTCCTGAGGGTTAACTTTGTAGACATATTCTTGAAGAATAAACTAACATCTCCTACCGTAAAATGTGCTGCATATTTTGGCAGTGACTTAAAGTTGTTCAAGTTTTTATGAAACTATTTTGATCTATATGATATACAGCACATTTAATATATTCAAGTATTGAAGTACAGTAATTGAGAGGTTGTTCCTGCAAATGTGTGTGTGTATTATTTATATTGTCAAATTTAGGCTATATGTGGGAAGATTTTGTATATTTGAAGTAGATCTAGAGGTGTAAACCATTTTCTACTCTTTGTTAAAAATCCTAGATATCTTGCAGCATCTTTTGCACCATAAAAAAGGTGGTCGATTCACTAGGTTTCACTGATTTCAGGTTTGATTACTTTTGTTTGAACTATATTAAGTATACATATATACAATATCTTTGAATATTGTGCAGTTTTTACTTTACTCAGTTAAAAACACTAGGTATACCTGTTTCAAATACAAACACTAGATAAAAATTCTAGTATTATAAAATGAGTTGTTTTATTTTGTACTTGAATTACTCATAAAGAATTTCTTTGAAAATTCTTCCTTTTCTTTTCTTTATTTTTTTTTTTTTTAATTTTTTTTTGTTTTAAATGATTCATTTCTTTAGAAATTGATCTTTTGTGTGTTAAAGAAGAAAGAGATTTTCTTTAATTTTTTTCTTTGTATTTTTTTAAACAGGAAATTGAGGATTTCATGGAATCAAGACTTAAAGGTATTATAGTATGTACGTGTTACTTTCTTCTCATATGTTATTTTCAAAATAATTGAAAAATTTTTACGGTTGTACAATGCAGGTATATAATATATAGGTATATAGTATATGTATATATGTACTTAGTTAGTAACTTATAAAACAGAAATTTATTCTTTGAAATAGGTACCTATTTTATTTGTAAATAGTAGCCGACAAATATACCCTTGAAAAAATGTTTTTTTTTTATTACAGTTATTTTTTCAATTAAATTTTATTGTCAATGATTCTGGGGTTAATATAGATTCTATTATAGATTCTGAAATAACACACGTTTTTCACTTTGGGTTTATATTTAAAATAAAAAAAAAAATCTTTTACCTTTTTCTAATTAAATTGTAATAATAAAATCTGGAATTACGTCCCTTTTATTTAAGATATGGTTTCCTTTTTTTTTTTTAAAAAAAAAAACTCCGATAAAATTTTGAAAAAAAAAATTAGAACCGATAATGTTACACACAGCGCTAAAAGGAAGTATACTAATACTTGAACTAAGATCCAGGTTCCTTTATTATACTGTAGATCTAAATCATATATATATATATTAACTTTGATACGGCGTTTGTAACTACCAAAAGGAAGCAAGTTAGATATAAAAAAGAATATACATATATATATATATATATGTATATATATTTTTTTGTTCAGCGTCACATCCTGAGCCGATCTAGTGATTTCCGTAGATTCGTTATCACGATATGAACTAAAAAAATAATGATGATATTCTTGATGAAATTTATATTATTTGTTACTAATGAAAAAAACTTCGGTGGAGATTTTATATTAGCGGGATCAGATCATAGGACTCTGGAAGCTTTCGATCGAACCATGGGCAAGTGAAGGCAAATATTTCCGAGAGCAATAAAGATAGAACCTTCAAATTTAGTAAAAGGGTGTTTCTTTATGTTTAGTTCCTATATGTTCTCCCAAGTTTGGAATGAATTTGAGGAATGGTTCGGGTGCATCCCACACACTTCCTAAGACTTTTAAAAGCTTATTTTGGAAATTAATAAAGATAAAAACATGCAATTTGATACAAAAGTGTTTTGTTCTGGTTTTTTATGTGTCTGAAATTTGAGAGAAATTAAAATAATGGTTCGGATAGCTGCCACACGCCACTGTAGATCTAACCAGTATAAATTATAAAATTTAAATTTGGTACAAGGTGTTCTGTCTTGTTTGCGTAGTATATTCCTGAAGTCTAAAATGAGTTCGTGCAACTGTCAAATGAATTTGTCAGGTATAGGGTAATAATATGTATCGACTTACTGTTGTATCATTACTTTTTTTTTTATTAAACTGTTGATTACTTCGTTACAGCCATTTTTTTTAATTTTTGGATTTAGCCGGAAAACTTGCGTTTAAAAGGTTGATGACTCAACCACTAAGTCATTAGTATAAGCATAGTTTATACTTACTAAGTACTAAATCCAAATCAACTTTAAATTTAAAATTAAGATTGCGAACAATGTCCTAGAAAACTAAAGACTAACAAGTACTATATTCGAAAAAAGTAATCAATGGTGTAATTGCTGTTTAAACTAGACATGTATTGAAGATTAACAATGATTTCAGTTCCGAAAAAATACTAAATCATAAAAAACTTAATTAAAAAGTTTAAAATTCAATAAGTTTCAGAAAAAAAATATTTAATAGATTTTTTTTCTAAAAAAACACTATATGATTACATATTAATTATTTTTCAACCAAGTACATTAATAAATAATAAAATTTAAGGTGTTACCAGATTTTTCTCACTAATTGTATAGTGTTTTTTTTCTATACAAAGTAAAAAAATTATAAAAAATATTACGTTGTTAATTCAATTCTGACGTTAAGTGTACATTTAAATATATGTATGTTCGTAAAATTTCAAGTTTATGCAATATTAAGAGTTCTAATTCACAAGTCAAAAAAAAAAAACAAGAAAATAAATTTCATGGCCATTCGCCAAATCTTATACTTATTTATGAAAAATATTTATATATATATAAATATATATACTTATATATATATATATACAAGCACAGGTTAATTTTGTTTTTTTATTTTTATTTTCAATTATAGGTAAAAATCACAAAATATATTATTTTGGCTAAAAATTGTCTGACAAATGGCTCCTTAAATATTTGGATATTTAAAAAAAAAGAAAGGTTATGGTTCATTTTATTTTAATTTTTTTTTTATCTCAGTTTTTATTATTTTCTGAGCAAAAATTGGAAAAAAAAAAAAAATATTTGATTATATATTCATTAGCACAAATACGATAATCATTTTGTAATAAAAATTTATCTCTAATCATCATATACCTTTTTGATGCAACATGTATTTATTTAGTTATTTTAGTTTTTAGGTTTGGTGGGGGGTGATAAGTGGCACTGTTATGTGAATAAAAGTGAAAAAAATGATGATGGAGGGGGGATTTTAAAAAAAATTCTACGATTAACGAAATAGTAGACGTATTCAGCCAAGGAATAATATAGATTAGGCCTCTATTATGACAGTCAACTATCAACTTGATAATTGGAAAGTATCAATCAATTTCTTGAAATTGTATTGCGAATTGCAACTTTTCAACGATGTTGGACTATCAACCTTCAACTCAACCTACAACTATCAACCTTCAACTCAAGTTGTTCGTTCTCAATTATTAAATCAATTGAATAGGCTGATTGAACTCATGTAGGGAAATTAAAAATTGCCACTCCAAAACTAGCTCAACTCTCTCATTTAAAAAAAAGTTTTTCTTACTTTTGGTTATCTAACTCTAAAGCATTCAATAAATCCTCTAATGTTATGCTCATCGGTCTTGCAGATTCTTTTTCTGTGTCGTATCCAAATACCAATAAACTAGTGCCATTATTCTTATATATTTTTAAATTTAATTCGAGCAAATAAATAAAATTTTATTGTAAAATTTTACAAATGTCAAAATAATTGATCAAATTCACAATAGAAAATAATTTATCAATATTTTTTTTCAATTACATTTCACAATACTAAGTTTTTTGATAGTTGATAAAAGTTTTCAACTTTCAACTAATTGATTGTTGACCGTCATAATAGGCGCCATAGAATAGTATAAAATCAAAAATTAAAAAAGTAATTTTACGAATGGAAAATGTAAATTTTACGATTTATCTTAAATAACTGTTAATAGTCTTCTGTATTTCAAGACCGAATACCAAAATCTATAAGTTCGAAATTTATTGTTTATTTTCGAATTTTCGATGATATAAAGCAACTTACATAATCATTTCTCAGCGTAGTCTAAAAAGGAGATTTTTAAATTTTGATTCTATAGTACTTATTGATCGTTGTAGATTCCAAATTTTTAAAGTGAACTTAAGTAACTATAGTAACTTAATTATTTAAACATATACTGTTGTACAAGATGTTTGAATTTTTCTGCTCCAAAAGAGATCTTTTGGCTTTTTGGCTCTCTACATATTTTTTCTTTGTGGATCATGTTTCCAGGTCATCTTGCTTAGGTACTAAGTACATTTTAAAGCCCAATTACCATAAAAGTCTGTAATATATGTTTAACTTTTAAATATCGAGCCGAATATAAAATATAGTTTTATCTTGTTCTGTTTTATCATGGAACCATAAAATATTTGTGTTCACATTGAAACATGCCCAAGGTATCACATTAATTATTATTAATCGTTTTGAACCATTATTTTCATAACAGTTATGAAAAGGAAATAAATTTTCTTTCATTATAAGTTTTTTTATACACATACTTATTTATATTTTCTGGTGTGCGTGTTCTCCGGACTTCAAAAAAATTAGTGTGCCGTATGTTAACAAAGGTTGCAAAGTACTGATGTAAAGTATCATTAAAAAAATTTAGCGGGCTTTACAACGTAAATCAAATGGTTTTATGTCACTCTCTTTAGGGTAATGAAGGTTTTTAAAGTTCTTACTATAATAAAAGTCAGCGTTACAAACTGTCAGTTTTTTTTTGAAATGTCATGTAATGGTTATGACATATGACTAATTGATTAATAGGTAAAATTTTGTATTCTTGTGAAACTTTTGTTGAAGAACACTGGTGATTACTTCCACTTCATATATATATGTAAGTAATAGTTTTGCAAATATATTTTACTTTTGAATCAACACTTGCGCTTAATTGCTACTTCCATATTGTCTAAAGGTAGGTATCTGTCACTTAATCTAATCTGTCACTTACTTATAAAATTTCTAAGTGCATATTTTAATTAGTAAATATTATTTTCTTTTTGGTTTATGATATATATATATATATATATATATACATAATTGTATAATAAGTATATTTATTTCTTTTATTTAATTTTTTAAATATTAATGATTTTTTTATTTTGTAATTACGTAAGTATAACATCAGAATCAAATAATGGCTTCACCACAAAATTATGAAACCTGAGATTTATTTAAAAAAAGAATAAAATCGTTTTGCAAATTAAATAATTTTATTTTATTTTTTTTGCCAACATAACACTTTTATTACATACACATATATTTGTACTTACACTTGAAATATATATTTTATAAATATTCTAAAATAGAATTCAAATGTGGGTGATAATAATATTGAAAAAGAATAATGAAAACAAAATAAAACAAAATGAAAACAAAATTTAATAGCTTCGATAGACATAATTTATTATTGATTATAGGATTACACTAATTACACTTTGATTTGATGATATCATGTCAAATTCCTTTTTTTTTTGTTCAAAAAATTTTAATTTTATATCATCATTAGACTTATTGTACATGTACATATATATATATATTAAATTAATGACTTTATAAGAAAAATGAGGAAAAATGTAGTAGATTAAACTATGTCAACTCTGGGATACCCATATGACTGCAATATCAACATTATATCATCCGGTTAATAACTTTTGACAAAATTTTAAATACATAACCTATTCGGTTTTAAGTTATATACAAAAGAAAATATAAGTTAAAAGGCATCTCTTCGAACTTTTGCCACTACATAAACTACATTTTATTCAGAAGTTGGCCATTAAAGTTAACCAATATTGACATAGAGTAATTCTCAAATAAAAAAAAAAAGTTGTATGATAGTTACTCTAACCCACTGCAGTAGACCAACGAAATTGTGAACTTTGTCCATAAAACTAAACTATTTCTGACGAAATTTCAGACACCCAGCTTCAATAGGTAAATTGTAATGCTCATATATAAAAATAGAAGCTGTATGGCAGGTATTCGAAACCGTGACGCCAACTGGTTGGATTTTAATAGCGATGACGGCTATTGCATAAAAACGAATTTGTGAAAATTTCAAAATCCTAGCTCCTTTATTTTTTATAGTATAGTGGGGACGCACCCCTCCCGCCATCCCTCTCTGCATCACGAACGTAATCTCAAATTTGATATACCCTTTTGATCTATAGTCATACGGGTATTAAAAAAAAACTATGCTTTGGAAACTTAATTATATTATTTCCTGGAATTAACATTGTACGTTCTTAATAAAAAACTTTTAAAATGAAGAAGGTTTTTGCTAAATATAATTTTCTATAGAAACTATAGATAACTTAACTTATTTCTAATAGAAACTATAGATACTTAGAACACAATTCTAATATTATTACAAAGCAACGAATTGATGACGATATATAACTACTCGTACCGTAGAAAGTATTCCAATCTTTTAAAATATGAAATTTTGGATTACAAAACATAATTCTAATAAAAATGTTTTTTTTTTTTTTAGAATTTATGTTTTCAACCTACATACGTATATATAATTATATATGTATTATGTATATATATATTAATCCTTCGTGTGTTCAAATTAATGCCAAAATTTTATTATTAAATGGATATATATATACCTACCAATAATTGTTATAATCTGATGATTATAATATTGACACGTAACATGTATAACCACACACAACTACAAATATCAATATTAAAATAGGATTGTTAACAAAATTGGATTTTTATTATTGATTGTTACTATTGTTTTCAGATATTTTTAAATAAAATTGAATATTTAATACAATATAATAAGGTGTATAATGTATTTTTATTAGAAGGATAATATGGAGTTGATATATATATAGGTTCCCAATATGAATGATAATTTGTAAAATGATTAGTTATTATAACTTATAATCAAAATAAATAAGTATAATGAAATGAATATAAAAGCGTGTGAATTTTTCCACAGAGAGAGATTATTTAGGGATATAGTTACTTATGTTATATACTTAGTTTATATTAATATAGTTACTATATTTATATACCTATGTTGTCAATTATTATCAAAATAGAAGTGTTAAGGTATATGATAATGTCATATTATGATGGAAATTAAGAAGTTTTTCAGGTTGATATGTTATATTATATATACAGTCAATATCGGTTATAACGACATTGAGCGGACCAGCAAATTGGGTCGTTATATCCGATAGGTCGTTATAAGCAATATCAAATTTTTTTTATTATAAATTAAAAAAAATATTATTTTTTTATTTATTCAAATCTTTATTTCACAGTTTTTAAAATAGAAAAAATTAAATGTATTAAGTATATGTACTTGGCATTCACCCAAATTGTTGTATGCGAAGCTCCTAATTCTGTAGCTATTTCTTTATTTGATTCTTCTAAAATTATTCAGACACTTAAATATGTGTTTATTGTTTTATTTACCACACTCCAGTCGCTAAACATGTACCTCTATACACACTTGACTTTTTAAATGTAACTGTCCTAATGTAACATGCACATCTAAATAAAAATGTTAGAAATATCAAATTAGTACCACAGCCAGGCTGCAAAAAGTAACGGGTCAATCGTTTGATGCTCTTTTTCGTAATTAAATGTATGTGTCTTTCTTTATTTTGTGTTTATATTTTCGTCGTTATAACCGATAATTTTTTTCGTTTTTTAAGTAAAAATAGATTGTTATAAGCGATATGTCGTTATAAGCGATGTCGTTATTTCCGATATCAATTTGTTTGAAATTATATGAACTTAAAACCGGGACTTTTAAAAATGGTCGTACGTAATAAACGATATGTCGTTATAACCAATGTCGTTATAATCGACTTTGACTGTATATTTAATAATTTTTAATTAGAAAAAACTACTGAAGTATAATAAAATATTTCTTATATCAATTATTTTTAGGAATTTATAATAACTCCGATCTTTGGAAAATTAATTTTGATATTTCGAACTTTCGTGAAGTTTTTAAAATTTTAGATATAATTCATCGTCTTTTTTTATTATTCTTTTATTGGATTAAAATTCATTACTAATGCTCTTGTTACTATTATTTTTATTATATTCAAAAATTTTATGTGTCCCAATTTTGTCATAACTCATAATTAATGTACATATATTCTCCCCCGCATCTTTTTCATTCTACATACGTAGTGGAATAGTAAATCCACTATAGTTGGACAAATTTTGACAGATATTTAAAAAATATTCATCTAAAAGTCTGAATTCTGAAATAAATAAGACGCAAAATCCCTTATGACACAATGACTTTTTTTTTACACTGCTTCTGGCTATTCAATTCGGGCTATTGTTCATGTATTGCATGACTCTAAACATCAGCTTTTTTAAAACCGGCTTTTGTTTGTTGTCAATTAAAACCAATTCGATTGCGTTTTATATTTTTAGTACATATATATATTAAAGAAAGTTCTTCATAATTAATATATGCATACTTGTTATTTCTATAAATTACTTTGCAATTATACTTGACAACGCAGTTTCTGACGTAAGGGATTCCTGTGTCATCAAAAAAAAAGAAATGTCAAAAATATGGAAATATTTATACAACCTTTTACTCTGAACCAATGACCGCTATGACAAAAGAGTTCATAACTATATTATTCTATTTACAGGTTTTGCAAAAGTTGAGCTAGTTGTTTGTTTAAATTTGAATCTGATAAGACTGATAATTGTTCGGCAGTCATTTTAGGAGTACTTACTTATGTAATTATTTTTTTTTTCTAACTTATATTGACTGATTACAAATTCTCAACATTTCAAATAAAGTTGTCATCATAGAAGAAATATATGCTCATTAATTAGACTATAAAATATCCAATTATTACTAGTTAATTAATCAAATTAATTTTTACGTATGTTTTTATAAAAACTTGAATTTGATTTGCAAAAGGTTGGATTTGAATTATAAAAAGTTGGTTTTGATTTGCAAAAGGTTGGTATTGGAGTGCAAAACCTTTAGAAATGTCTTAACGGTTTTTACATTCTAATACATATCATAATTCGTAGAAACGTCATCACAGTCAAGTTTAATTTGAAAACGCTATTACACTAAAATCTTATCAGTCAGTGTTTTTTTATTTTTTTACTAATCATACTTTATCGGTGTATTGTCAAAAACGATTTTAGTGCAATAAAACTTTATCAAAAATTTGATTATTTGATTATTAGATTAGTGATAAAGTGACAGATTAGCCTTAAGTAAAGAATACAACATTTTTATTTTTTTAAATACTTATGTATTTATAATTATTGAAAAAAATAATCACAATTACTTATTAAGGATTTGAAAGTATATAGTAAATAAAGGAAATGATTAAATATTCTCAATTGTTAACAATAAGTACTTAATAATTAATTAAAAATTTACATATGAATTTTTATTGTGAATTAAATAGTATGTTCTTAAAATTTAATTTAAATTTTATTTCTTTATATTTTATAGCTATATAACTATACTTATCTACTTTGTTTTAATTTAAAAACATTTCTAATTAGACAAATATTATTTGCATTTAAATATAAATTTTGGCCCCGTGAAAAGAATTTCATTATTAGTTTTCAATATTGTTCTATAGTCTGTCTATACAGTTAATATAATACATTAGAGTTTAGCATATAGTATACCTATAAGTTAACTATTTATAGGAAACACAAAATGTATTGTTATTCTATTACTGTTCTTTGATATATATATAAAATATATATATTTAACTAAAAATAAAACGTTCTTTGTACAAGTTAAACTTTTTGTCTCTTTATATTTTCTACTAATACTTAATATTAAAAAAATAAATTATTATATATATATAATGATAAGTTGTTAAATATATCTATTTATCAATAAGTAACTAAATAATAGTGAATTGTAATATTTTACAAATAGAAAATAGCTAAACGTTTTTATATAAATGTAATTAATTATAAATATATATATATATATATATGCATATGTAGAGTAATAAATGTCAAACTATGACTATAAATATAGCAGAAAATTATATTTAAAAATATAAAACTTAATACTCTATATATAAATATCATATATACATAATATAATAAATTAGAGATTGATCAAACAAAAAAATTCAGATTTAAATATATTTAATAGCTTTTTTTATATTCTATTTTTGTAATAATTTGTTAATTTTAACAAAAAAATACAATTTATTACAATACAAAGCAAAATTTTTGAATTATTTCTATATGGTAATACCCTATATGGCCATATTTATTGCGATTTTTTTTATCACTTTTTTGGATTGAAAATTTGGGTACATGCAAAAAGGCCAAATGAAATAATTTCAAATATCGTATTTGAAATTAAGCCAAAAAAACTAATTTTTAAATTTTGATGTTATTTCAATATGAAAATTTGATTTTATTTCAAATTGCCATTTTTTTTTAATGTGTAAGCAATTGAATTGTTATTTGCCTATGATTTTAATTGTGTGAAAATTACATTTTTAAAAATTTAGTTGTATTCAAAAGCAGGGTTGTACGCTTTTTCCAGAATATTTATATATATATGTGTACGTGAGATTCCGAATTAGGATGGATTTTAGAGTTGGATTCAAAATCAGGGTGTTCCCCTTTCACAGAATACATATATGTATATAGACTTGGATTAAAAATCAGGATTACCGATTTGCCAGAATATTTATATATTTGGAATTTTGAATTAGAAGAGATTTTAGAGTTAGATTCAAAATCAGGGTATTCCCTTTTTCCAAAATATTTATGTACTATAAAATTCCTCATGATTCAGAATCTGGTATATTCACATAATTATAATCTGGATTTTTATATATATATAAATATTCTGGAAAATGCGGCAATACTAATTTTGATTTATATTAGGTTAAAATATTTTTGGCTTTATTTCTTTATAATTTTGGTTTTTTTTCTTTTTCAAAAATTTTTAAAAATGAAATAAAGCCGAAAATTAAGAAATTATGATTTTGGTTTTATTTCAAATGTGATACTGAAATAAAGCCAAAAAAGTGCAGTTTGGTTTTATTTCATTTGGCCTTATTGCATGTACCCGAAAATTTCGCTAAAATAACTTTACAACAGTGATTTTCATTGTTACTTATATGTACTTATGTATGTGTATTAAAGTAAAAACTTATCAAATAAATTTATACAAAAAAGAAAACATGACTATAAGTTCACTGTTCAGGTGAAAGTCTTTTTTAAATTGCGGTGTTACTCTTGTTTTGGATTGTATATAAGCTTATTTAATTTTAAAACTTACAAGTAAAATTGGTTAGAAATTGTTAGAAAAACCAAAAAACAAAAGATCTGTTCAGAACGTTTATTGAATTTAATTTTATTCAATGAACTTCCTATTATTATTTATTTGAATTAACAAACCATTAAATATTTCTCTTTTTCTGTGTATATTTTAAGTATTTTTTTTTTTGTTTTATTTTTTTTTGTTGGTAACAATGATCAGTAGTAACCAACTTTATTTAAATGGAATTAAGTATACGATCAAAAAAAGAAAATATGAAAATTTTTTCAAATTACAATGCAAAATTTTTGAAACATATTGTATTAAAACTTGTAGAATAAATAGGTCAGTAAAATAAAAAAAAATTAAACTTTTTTTTTTGAAAATTTCTAATCTGTTTTGAAGCAATTGGAGATGTTGCCACTGTTGTAAATACTGAAATTATAAAAAAAATAAGATCATTTGTGTATATTTGATTTTGTATCTTAGGAGCATAGTGTACATTATCTTTTAATATATATGAAGATAATATATGCTATAAGCAGGCTCTGAGGATGCTCTAATCTTATTGTACTCTGTGAGGCCTGACAACTCTCAATTCTTAGGTGTTTATTTATGAAAACTTGTAGCTTATTTTTGATGGAGTTTGTTAGCAACCATGACTCGCTTCCATATGTTAGTGTGGATTTTACACAGGAGTTGAATATCCTTATTTTTGTTCTTCTCGAAATTTGGTTACTGTTCCATATTGGCCGAAGCCTACCGAATGCTGCTCTTGCCTTGTTAATCCGATTCTGGACATCTTCACTTGTTTCTCCTGTAGGAGTTATTATGCTACCAAGGTAGCAGAATTCGTCTACGATGTCTATTGGGTAGCCTTCTAGTGTTATGGGAGAGCTGTTTGGGCTTTTTGGGTTTGGGCATTGCTTTGGTTTTACTTATGTTTATTTCAAGCCCTCTTGTACCAAATGCGAATTTCAGGACTACCAAATGCGAATTTCACTTAAAATATTGTTCGTACATCATTATTACTTAATAATTAATTTCCATTTTTTTTTTGTTACTTAAAATTTAAGAAAACTTAATTAAGCTACATTTTCATATTTTATACAAATAAAGTATGTACATTCAAAACACTTAAAAAAATATATAATTAATTATTTTTTTTTTTTTTTGAATTTTAGACGTGGTCTCACTCCACCACATCGTGTTAAATCAATATCTATGGCAACATTTACACCAGAAGAAATTGAATTTTTAAAATCACATGGAAATGATGATTGTGCAAAAACATGGCTTGGATTATGGGATCCAAAACGTACTGTACATCAAGATCAAAGAGAATTAATGATAGATAAATATGAACGTAAACGTTATTATTTAGAGCCTGCTAGTCCACTTAAATCTTTAACAAATGCTGCAACATCAAAATTATCTTCATCATCATCACTATCATCATCATCTGTATCATCATTATCAGCAGCTAGTAATAATATTAGTAATAGTAATAATAATATCAATATGACTAATGGTTATACGTATCTTAATGATAATAACAATATAAATAATAATAATAATAATAATATAAATAATAATATAAATAATAATAATCATAATAAAATAAGTAATTTTAATAGTAGCAATTTGATCAATAATGGTCATCATCACCAAAATAGTAATGGAATTTTAGCTCCACCATGTAATAATGCTAATTTATATAATAATTTAAATATAGAAAATATAGTTTAAACAAATTTTTATTTTTTATTTTTTTTTTTATTTTTATATTGCCATTAGCACCAAAACATCATAATGTTTCAACAACATCTTCATCATCATTATCATCTTCAACAGGTGTACAACAAAATGGTTTTAATGGAACAACAGTCTATCATAGACCACATAGTAACAGTTATTATCAACAACAACAACAACAGCAACAACAGCAACAGCAGCAACAGCAACTTAAACAAAATGGTTATTCTAATGGTTTAAAATCAAATAAAATCGGTTCATCATTAATTACAAATGGATTTACACCAGATTCAGATTTTGTTGCTGATTTTAGTTCAGCACAAATATTCAATGCAACTAATGGTAATGATTCTTCAACGAATAGAATTAAATCTCAACATAATGATAATTCAGAAAATAATAATGGAATTAATAATAACAATGTTATGAATAATGTTTTTGGGTCAACAACTGGTGTTAATGAAAATTTTGCTGATTTTGAACATGCACCAATTTATAATGCAGTTGGTAAGAAAATTATTTTTTATTTTAAATATTAATTTTTAATTTCTTAGCTTTTTTTTTTTTTTTGGGATGTTTTATATATAAAAAAAATAAATATAAAATAAATTAAGTTTAATTAAGAAATAAGTACAATTATTAATATATAATAAGTATAACATAAAAAATATGTTTTGAATTTAAGATTTATTCTGTATGATTGTGCTTATTATTATTATTATTATTTTTTTTTTTTATTATTAACTTAAATATTAGTATTTAATAGTTTAAAAAAAAATTTATAATTAGGTTATTATTCTATTAAGAATTATTTTTTTCTTTTTTTTTTGTTTGATAAAAAAAAAAAAAAAATTATAATCAATTTAGCAGCCTGCAATTACGATTTTTTTACAACATCGTCCAATAATTCGACATCAGCAACAACTAATAATAATAATAATGATAGAACGAACTCTTTAACAAATTGTGATTTACTGTCAATTTCTACAAATTTATTTCAAAATTCGGCAAATTTATATGAGAATTCTAATAATAATAATAATAATGATTATAATAATAAGACAAATTCATTTTTAAACGTTCAATCAACACCGTTAAGTGATCAATATGAATCAAAAAATAATATTAGTAAAAATTTTATAAATAATACTAGTCAAAATTATAATATTAATAGTAATAACATTTTTGATTCTTTTAATATTAATAATGATAATATACAACATCATAGCGGTTGTACTTCAACATTTACTGAATACAACAACAATAATGATAATAATTCAATAAATAATAATTTTCATTCAAACAATGAATCTAATGTTGTTGTAGAAGATTTAAATAAATCACAATGGAGTAGTATCTGGCAGGAGTTTGATAATGCAAAAAATAATCAAAATGAAAATTATAATTATGATAATTTTTTTAATCAAGATTTTTGTAGTAAGTTCATTATGCCTGATTATGACCTCTTAATGTGTTATTTTTTTTTTTTTTTATTTCTGATTAAAATTCCATTGTTATTTTTTTTTTTTACTTTTGGTTTTCTTTGTTTTATTAGAAAATTGCGTTGTATTCGCTTGATAATTTGCTTGGAATTTTATTTAACGCATTTGATTTTTATAACAAATTTGTTTTTTTTTTTTTTAAATAATTGAATAATAAAATGAATTTTAAAAGAAATTATGAATAAATGCAATATTCATAGGCAAAGAAAAATTTGTTTTAATAAAACATTAATATAAGTTTAATCTTTTAATTTGTTTTTATAATCAATTACTTATTCATTTGATTAAATTGTTATTCTAATTGTTTTTTAAATATCTTAAAAAATTAGATAAATGTACCCTGTCCTGTCCTTAATATTAGTATTAATAAATTAATAAAAGTTAAATATGTTTTAAATTTTGTGGTTTTAAAAACGAAGAAACGATATGGAGATAATATAACATGCATTTATGAACTCAGTAATAGTATTAAAACTTGTTTTTATGAATTAAAGATACTCTTGACTTAGACAAAATAATATTTGAATATTTAAAAATGTTTTTTTTTGTGTATACATTTACGATTAAATTTAATATTATTATATTCAGTTTTATATTAATTTGTGAAAGTTCAGCTCAAATAAACCCATTTAAAATAGAGCTGATAATTTAACGTGCTACTGCATTCATAAATTAATAAAAGCAAATTTAGTATATATATACATATAAAGATTTCTTTAATTTCTATTTGCTTATTTGAATTTTTATTTCGTATTTAAAAAAAAAAAATTATATATTTTTATTTATTTATTAATTCAACGAAAACAAATATTTAAAAAATGATGATATTTAATTGTAGAACTTACAACTTTAGAAAATCTTGATAAATTTTTTTTATACATTTGTAATTTAAAAGAAAGTTTAGAATTAATTTCAATATTTACGTACTTAGATAATTGTAAAAAATGTTATTTAATTTTTGAATTTTTTTATTGATTTTAAAAATTTCTCAATTTAACATTTTTGATATCATTTAATTGGTTTTAATTCGCATGTTTTTATTTTGTTTTATTATTATTGACGTTTTTTACTATTCAAATATTTTTAAATAGTTTTTAAATTGATATAATGTATATTTTTTTCTTAGGTATGCCTACAACGATGAATAGCACTCATAATTTTGCACTTAATTCATCTTCAACTAGTGCCACATTAAAATCTAATGCAACAATTAATTCAGCTCCTTCCGCGGATCGTTATGCTGCCCTTAAAGATTTAGATGAACAATTGCGGGAAACAAAAACTTTATCTGGACCACCAATTTCATCAGTATTTGCATCATCAGACAACTTAAACAGTAAGCTAAAAAAATATTTCATTTTATTAAAAATAAATATAATACTTTGTAAGTAGTTAGTTTAAGGTTTAGCACCTATATATATATATATATATATATATATTTTATAAACGCAAATTAACTTTTACTAACCAATTATTTTATTTTGTTTTAGATTCGTCAACGATTAATAACGCTAATCCATTTAAAACTGTTCAATCAATGTCAGGAAATCCATTCCAAACAAACGGAAATCTTTCATATAATGTTAATGGAACTAATGGATCTTTATTTGATACATCATCTTCACAACAATTTCAAGTTCAGCAGCAACAATCTAATGGTTTTGCTGCAAACACAAATTTCGGTATATTTAATAACAATTACAATAATAATAATAACAATATAGGAAACGGCTTCAATGGATACAATAATTTAACTTCAAATGGTATCCAACAACAACAGTCTATTATTGGTGGAGGAGGTTATTCATCTATGAAAAATCCATTTGTGGTAAAAATTATATTTAATTTATAATCAATTGAAATAAGTATGTGTAATTAATTTTTTTTCTCATTTTTGTTTTTAGACAACATCTGTTAACTCCAATAATCCGTTTTTATGAAAAGGGTAAGCCGGTTTATGTGATAACCGGTTGCAGTTATTATTAACCCAAAAAAAGGAAAAAGAATTCTTTAAATAATATTTAAAAAAAAAAAATAATAAAACAAAATTTTTGAACAAAAAAAGGAAATTTAATTAAAAATTTTATTTTTAAAAATATTTATAAAAAAAAAATTATTCACGTATTTTCTGTAGTAATAAATTAAAAATTTACTCTTTATAAAAACAATGTAAATGTATATTATTGCTTTTTTTTTTATATAATTTGTTAGTAATGTAATAGAACCAATTGTAAATCAATGAACAAAAAAAAATTTGAACAAAATATAAATTGACATGTATTAAAACAAAATTTAAAGAATTTATTATTATCCATTATTGTTACGACCTTATTTAATTTTATAAGTTTTTTTTTTTTTAAATTTATATTTTGAATATGTTTTTATTTCATCAATTTTTTAATTTAAAAAAAAAAAAAAATCATATTTTCTTTGAATTTTTCATTTAAAATACTTTAAAATATATTGCAAACATTATATATATGATTTTTTTTTTACAATTTAACCAATTTGAATTTTAACCGAAAATTTGGTAAAAAAAATATGTAGTAATGAAGTATAAGTAAATTTTAAATAACTCATTTGATGGAAAAAAATAAATATATATGTATATTATAATTATTTCATTAATATAAATGTAGAGGAAAATTAGAGAGTGGAGTTTGATAAAGAATTTTTAGATAGAAAATAATGACAAAAAAAAAAATTTTTTTTATATGGTGATTTTAATTTATTCGATGAGGGAAGCTATTTAAAAGAATCTCTAAGATTAATTCAAGAAAAAGATTAAAGATAAGGATTGTAGTATAAATCAATTATTAAAAATATCACTTGGAGAAAGTTTCTAAAATAAAAAAATAAAAAAAAAACTTATTGGACATTAATTTTACTATATATTATTATTTATATTTCATTTTTTTTTTTTTATTTTTATTTTTATAAGAATAAGTAATTCTAGTTATTTTATAAATTGGTCTAATAAAAATTTGATTAATTACATTGGAAGGTGATAAAATATAAGTCCAAAATTTCTCAAGCGTGATTTTTGCCTTAATAAATAATATACTTATAAATATGTATTTCAAAATTATTAATTAATATTTTATATAAATAATTTTTTAAACAGCTCAAATATTCATATATATAAAAAATATATATACATTCTTAAAAAAAAAAAAAAAGATGGAAAAATTATTAATTTATCTATGTAGATTTTTAACAATTTTTCACCACTAATTTATATCTTATAAAACTAAATAATTGCTCAATAGTATTGTTGCTAAAATTGTATAAATAAAAAAAATTCTGAGATTTTCATTCTTTAAATTTTAAATAAAAATATATATTTTATAAACATACTAATATTACTAACGATTGATTTACGATAAAAATTAATCATTTACAAAAAAAAAACGTTTCAAAAAATAAAATCGTCCGTTTTCACATTAAAATTAAATATTTATGACAAAATAAGAAAATTAGTATATTAATATAGGGAAGATGAAAGAATAAAAAGGAAAATTATTTTTTTTTTTTATTTTATAAAATAAAACAGCATATTTTGTAATAACTATAATTGGATAAATTTATATTGTTATTTTACTGCTACCTAAAAGTTAAGAAATTGTATATGCACTGTTTATTTTTTTTTTTTTAAATATGCTTCTTTAAATTGCAAATAGAATTTTCTTATTTATTTTTCTAGGATATTTTTAAAACAGTTACTTATATTTAAAGAAAAATATATTTTTATTTGTTTTAGTTCCATTAAATTAACCAAAAAATGTAATGTTTTTTTTTATTTTTATTTTTTGGTACAGATAACCAACCATTTTAATTTCATTTAATATAGTTAAATTATAGCAAAGAATAATTAATATATTTTTATTAAAATAAAAAATTTAATTTAATATAAAAGTGTACGTATTAAAAGTGTAAAAAATAATATTTTTAATAAATACAAAGTAATTGAAATGGTTTTTTCTTTTTCATTTATTTTTCTTGTAAATTTCAGAAATATAAAAAATGCGTGGGAGTCTTAATTTACTTTTAAAAGATTTTTCCTAAAAATAAAATTATCTTATTTTTACAATTTTGATTTTTCATATATGTAAATATTTCGATACCTCAAATATTGTTTGTGATTTGTAAATTGGGTTCAAATTCTCGAATTTTATTTTCAAGGTTGCTTGCATATAATTTTAAAATCCGCGCAAAATATTCGATGTCGAAATTCTTTTGTTTACCAAGTACGAGTACCAAGTACCATACCAACCATGAACCAACTATTAACCAAACCAAATTCATATTATACCGAATTTTCTCGTTAAATATGCAAGGGAAATTTATCTGGATTTCGAGACTCGAAACTTACCAAAGTCCAAAAGACCAAAACTGTCAAAATTCTGTATTCCATAAAAATTGACATTTAGTTGTCATAAGTTTTCGTGTGTATTTTTGATAAATAAGTATTTAAAATTAGAAACGCTTTTAAAACAATTATATCATCTGTTTAGTTTTTATAGAATTTAGTTAATTTATTAAATCTAATATATAAATTCAGACGTAAATATCATTTTCATACAATAATCGTTTAATTTATTTCGTGATACAAAAAGTATTTGCTGATATAAAAAAATATATTGTTCTAAATGAAGCACAAATACTTGCATGTGTCTAAATATAAATTTTGAGTATACGTCAGGCGAAGATAAAAACAATTTAGATTTTTAAGTTTTAAAATGAAAATATTGGTTTCACAGTTTCGTCATTTCTTGGTTTTTATGTCAAAAATATGGACATACATTTGTTATTTTTTTAATAAAAAAATTCGATCATATGAACCAGTTAAATATTCTGTGTATCCACTATCACCGGTGTCAAGGCATCGGTTAACTATAGTGTTACGAAAAACTTTGGTTTTGGATTTAGATGAAACCTTAATTCATTCACATCATGACGCAATGTCTAGAAATACTGTTCAGCCAGGTACACCACACGATTTTACTGTAAAAGTTGTGATAGATAGGCGTCCAGTAAGATTTTTTGTACATAAAAGACCGCACGTTGATTATTTTTTGGATATCGTATCACAATGGTATGATTTAGTTGTTTTTACAGCTAGTATGAAAATATATGGAGCAGCAGTAGCAGATAAATTAGATAATGGTAAGATAATATAGTCTGGGTTAAAATTAAGATAA
Source organism: Dolichopus griseipennis (assembly GCA_963082915.1). Taxonomy (NCBI): domain Eukaryota; kingdom Metazoa; phylum Arthropoda; class Insecta; order Diptera; family Dolichopodidae; genus Dolichopus; species Dolichopus griseipennis. The sequence goes on along the minus strand of OY720444.1, from coordinate 71,991,456 downwards.
AATTAATATATTCAATTCAGTAATTAAAAAAAAATATGTTAATTATAGATAATTTTAATGTTATACATAAATTAGTTTATTAAGAAGCTTTCTTTAATTTTTTTTTTTGCAATATATATATATATATATATTTAAATTTATTAACTTTTAAATTGTATATTACATTACTTTTATTTATAAACCTAAGCCAATGTTACTAGATTTGTTAGAAATTAAAATTAAAAATTTAATTTTATTTTTTAGGGAGGAACATTTTGCAAAGAAGGTATTACAGACAACATTGCACTCCAGATTTTGGTTCCTATACAAAAGATTTATCAGCTATTTGTAATGATTTAAGTAGGATATTTATAATCGATAATTCACCTGGTGCATATCGTTGTTTTCCACATAATGCAATACCAATTAAGAGTTGGTTTTGTGATCCAATGGATAATTCATTATTGACCCTTTTACCATTTTTAGATGCTTTAAGATTTACAAATGATGTACGTTCAGTTTTATCAAGAAATTTGAATTTGCATCGTTTGTGGTAGAAAAATATCCAAATAATTAATTTAATAAAATAAAAATAAAAATACAATTATCTGTATTTTCAGCAACAAAGTAAAGAGATTATTTTTGACCAAAATAATTATTTTTTAATTAAATTTTTAAAAATTTAAATTATATTAAATTATATTTTTGCAGTACTTATTTTGTTTTTAAATATTTGAAAAGAAAATTTATTTTTTTAATATATATTTATAGAATTTAATTTCAATCGTGATTATTTTTTTTTTTTTTTAAGTTACAGAGTTAAAAAGAGGCATAAATTAAAAATAAAAAAATGGTTTATATCTAAATAATTATTATTAGAACCAAGACAAAAAAATTATTAAATAATTTTTAAATCAAAGATATAAAGGAAAAGTATTTTGAATTTTCATAAGAATTTATTATGATTTTTAAGTCAGCAATAAAAAAGTAATTATAATAAATAGTTTTAACTTCTATTTTGATGTTTGGAATTTTTTTATGAAAGAAACAACAAACATCCAAATCTATTTAAGTGTAAAAGGAAGAAAAAAGATTAGTTATTAAAATTTTAGTGTGTGTAATTAAATAAATAAAGTACCTATTTACATAACTAAATTTTTTTATTAGTGATTTTAAAATTTTTTAAGACTAAAAATAATATAAAATTTATAAACGTTTAATATAAAATCTATCAAAGATTTTAAACTACTTATGTTACAACAAATCAACTGTATATATGTAAGGTAAAATAGTATCAAGTATTTTTGTACCGCGATGTACCCATTTTCTGATTTTTTATTGTTGGTTATCCTTTATTTATGCAGTTCTTTTACTGTTACAAAAGACGAAAGTTTTTCAAATTTATTCATAAATAAATTAAGTGCGCCATCTGATAACATTTTGTTGAAAAAAGGTTTAATAAGTTTTTCCGATAGATGGATAGTAATATCCATAATTTATTAATTTCTTAAATGAACTTAACCTTTTTTGACAATTTTCATTATTAAATTAACATTTTATCATAATTTTAATGCTAATTATTGTAATAAATAACTGTGATAATTTTTAAAAAACAGTTATAAATGAAAGTTTTCTAAAATATTACTTCCAATTTAACTACTCTCAAAACAATGAAAAATTTTAAAGCTATTTACAGGTTAAGTAAATAAAAATTTTACATGTAGTGTGGTGTAATTATTTTAACTTACAAAAATTATTAAATATATTTTGCTCTTTACTTGACAGTCAATTACAGATTATACGTCGCGTTTTGATCAAACAAAAGTTTATACATTTTGGATATTAAAACTTTGTTAGCATTTTTGATATTTCAAAGTATTGCAACCACTTCTCCAAACTGCATATAGAAGAGAAATCATATCAAAAAGACGTCGCACGTCAACAAAACTTTCGCATTCTTTATAACATCTTGGGAATGAAGTCAACTGTTGTGACGTTAACCTTTCAAAAATTTAGTGATTTATTGTCGTTTTTCAATTAAGTTCTTTGATCAAGCCAAGAAAGTTCTTTGACATTTCGTATTATACAACTGCAAGACAATAGTTCCATATCGTGTAGCCGTTTGCGTTGAGAAACTAAGAAATTAAAGTAAAGAACTATCAAGAGATCAACCAAAAAGTACCACATTTTCGCTGCGATAAATTTCTGTGAATATTTGTACGCTGTGAGTTGAACAATTGAACTCCTTCAACCAGTGAATATGTCAAAAGACTGTAGATTTTTTCTATCGAGTATCGAAAATAACGTTATTCTACAGGACAAAAAAACAGAATAAATTTAAGATAATTTTTTAAAATTGAAATAGTTTTAATTGAAAGAATAATTACATTAGAAATGAAATTTTAAACATTCGCCTTAAAGTGAATTTCAATACATATTTTTAAATTAAATTCGAACTCAAAAACATCCACTTTATTTATATTATTATTAATAGGCATATTTTGTTTTTTCGATGAAGGTGCGGTGAGATGTTTAAGGTGTAATATTATGGTGTTAATTCAATTACCTATAATTTCATAATAAACAATTCGTTTATATTTTTCTTGTGCTCCTGATATTGGAGATGAATTGGGTTGACTGTTTAGGGTAGCTGCAACACGCCTTCTAAGCCTTAACAAGCTTGTCGTCTAAGTTAAGAAAGACATGAATTTTTTTGGAGTGTATTTTATTATGCCTCTTTCACTTTTACATCAAACATATAATATTAATTATCAATAATCCATTCATAAGTCCGTACAGGTTGTGTAAGGGAACTCACTATTTAAAAATTAAAATTCCCCGCTCAAAAATTTTAATTGGTTGCAACATTGTTAAAAAAAATAACTTTTTTGGTTGAGATATTTTTAATTTCGCCTAAATATATGCAATATATTAAATTTCAATGAATTTTTGCTAGCATAAACAGTGAGTCCTTAATTTGCGTAATGTTATACAAATGTTATACAAATGTATTTCATATTTATGCGTCCTATAAATTTTTTTTTAAATTTTAAATAAAAATTAAGTTAGAGTTCAAATAATAGTAAAAAGTTAAATTATACTGCTTGGTATTAAATGTAAAATGACTGTATAATTAAGGTTGTTCAACTGGTGAATAAGGATATGCTCTAAGTATTTAAATTGAAATAACAAACAGGATTTAATTTTAAAAAAATTAATTTATTTGTAGTATATATTGGTACTTAAAACATACAAATCTTACACCTAAGGGCAGTTTATTTCTTTCTTCTTTGAATGTATTTTTTCCTATAAATATACAAAAGCTAAGAATAAAAAACTTAAGAATTTTTACGTGACATTTACAGAAGATTACATATATTAGTATGTAAGTACTTACATTGTACATAGATATATGGTTGTTGTGCACTTGTATATCGAGACAATTATATGAGTGGATCATATGTTTTTGATTTGCAAAGAAATCAAAGAACAGATTAGTGTACTTATTAAACTTATTAGATTTATTATGTACATAACTATATATAATAGGTATATCAAATATTTTTGTGTGTAAAATATTTTATATTAATAAAAATTATTGGAAAAAGTTCAGTCTATTGATATTTTATTAAAAGTAAATTATTAAGTTTTGAAATGAAGAATTTTTTAAAGTAAATATGTACGTATGACTTATATGTGATATTCTGGTAATACGCGTATATATGGCAATTGGATTTTAAAAACTAACATATAAATTTTTTAAAAAATTTTGTTGGGGTTTTTTTTTTTTATTGTATATAGATAGATCTATACTATTATTGTTGTTGTTTTGAAGGGAGGAAACGAGTCTCCCTCACGCCTGGGACTAGTTGCTGCTTGTGTACCCATGCTCTCAGAGACGCTCGTATTCTACAGCGCCTCGTTGAGCTACCTCTCATGAACTGTACTAATTGACTCTGGTCTAACTCCCTTACAAATTGAAATCATTCCAGTGTCCGCCTCCTTAGATCCTTACTCTTAGACATTTCAAAGCTTCGCATTGGCATAGGACGTGGAGAAACATTTCGTCCTCCATTCCACAACATCTGAGTTGCTCTCCGGTAGTTGCTCAACCTATTCTGGCTGCATGGGCCCTGAGCTTTGATGCTTTGGCCTGTGCTTATCCCTGTTATCAGTCTGAGATCTTCCTTTTTTAGTTTTAGGATCTTTTTCGTTTTATTGCTACTTGTGTCTCCCCAGACTAACTTTGTGTTGGTTGATCCGGTGGAGTGAAGCCATTGCTCTTTCGCCTGAATTTTCATATTATTACTTGCAATTAAATGGGCCCAATAAAACAGGAGAAGTTTTTACGAGTTGGAGATATTCATACTATACCATTTCCTGGAAAATGTCTAATTGTCTGGAGTTCACTGTTTGGCAAATAATTTATGTATATTTTTTTTTTATTCCTTTTTCACTCCTTTAAGGAGTATAGGGTATTCACCAAGTTTATTTAAACAAGGCTTCAGTTTCTTTAATCATAATATTCACTAAGCCGTTGATTACTCGGCTATAGCTATTGTATAAGGTTATGAAATATGAATGCACAAATGCTAACTTTGTGCGCCATCTATAATCTTACACAAGAATTATTTATATATTTTTATTAAATCTTATAAACTATTATTAGTTTAATTATTAAGATATTATTACGATATAATTATACAATTTTACGATATTTTTTTAATTAGATATGATCTGACCGGGGTTTAAACACGAGACCTTCCACATGAAAGGTGGCGTCTTTACCACTACGCTATTGGTCAGATTATATATATATAAATAATATAATCTGATAATATGTATATAAACTTAACGAGTTTATAAATGGATTAATATTATTTGCATTTTTTACATTTTTAAATTATTCATTTTAAATTTAAATTCTAGTAATGTTTGCTTTTATTTATTTATTTTTTAAGAATTCGATTATTGATTTTTTAATTTAAAAAATTTCTTAATCAACATAATATTTGGTTTATAAATCGATTTAATATGAAATAAGTCCAGAAAAATTTAAAAAAAAAAGAAAATTTAAATTTTAATATTGTAAATACTATAATTTAATGTGTTGTCTTACCTGATGAAAAAATGAAAATAAAAATAATTTTAAAATTCTTGAAAATTAAATAAACATCACATCACAAACATCAAATATTAAGAAATGACCCCAAACAATATTATATAATAATATATGTGTGCATTAATCCGAATCTAAATTTATACATATATGTGTATGTATATATATTTTATATCATAATATTATCTGAAAATATTTTTTTAAGTATATTTAAAAGATGAAAATATAATTTGTATGCATGATTGAATGACCTAAAAATTAACTTCAAAAAATTGAAAATGAAGTAAGGAAACACAAAACCGATGTTTAGGCAAGTATACATCAATACAGCGTCGTGAAATAAATCCATATGCAATAAAGCAGTAGTAGCCGTTTTTTTAAATGTGAAGTTAAACAATATGACTTAAAAGTTTAAATATTTTCTGTCTTAATATAAAAAAAGTTTAGATTTGGAATCTAGATCACTTACTTTTATCTATTTATTTTTTTCATAATATTTTTAATCCATCTTAGCCCAACTAACGATATTCGGAGTAAAATTTAACTAATAAAAAATTTAATACTAGAGTGAGCTTTAAACTTAAAAAAATAAAACCTTAGTTTTGAAACCACCTTATAAATTCCATGTTAATGTTTTTACATTGATTCGTAAGTCAATAGCAAAGTTTTTAAAATAATGAGGCCTGGGATCCTCAAAACTTCTGCCAAAGATCGATCGATTCCCAAAGTTTCTTTAAACTGGGTTTTCACTGTAACATATTTTTCGAAGGATGCATTTATATTGGAGCTGCGGAAAGTGACAAGAGCATCGAAATGAGAATAGCGTAGAAAATTATATACCCGATTTTAATAGAGATGTTTATATTGGAGTATCGCTTTGATATAGTTTTCTACGCTATGCTCTCATTGACGCTCTTATCACTTATCGCAGCTTAATATTGGAGCTCATCCGCACCCTCATCCCAAAAAAATACGGCTATAATTCGAATTGAAAAAGCTTTGGAATCTTGAATCCGGTAAAAAATATTTCTTTTAAACTGATTTTGATACAATATATTTTATAATTGCAAAATTGAAGTACCAGTACAATTATTATTAATTAGTCATTATTACTTGCTAATTACAATTTAAAAAAATTTGTAAGAGTGCTTTAAGAATTGAATTATCTATAAAAAGAATTAAGTATATTTACTTGATAATTCCTAGAAAGTAATTAAATTTGAACTTCAATTGCTTTTGTAATTACTTTTAAAATTTAATTACTTGTAGAATTATTTTTCAAATTTCTTAAATTACGTTTGTAACTACTTTTGAAATTTAATTACTTTTAGAATTATTTTTGAAATTACTTAAATTAATTTTGTAATTACTTTTAAAATTATTTTTGAAATTACTTAAATTACTTTTGTAATTATTTTTAGAATTATTTTTGAAATTACTTAAATTACATTTGTAATTACTTTCGAAATTTAATTACTTTAAAATAATTAAATACCAAAAAAAAATCAAAATTATCTAGAGAATTCCATGCATTTTTGAAAAATTAAGCAATTTGATCGTAACCGCAAAAATTGGTAATTTGGAAAAAAAAACCCCTGTGGATTTAATTTGTGTGGTTATATTTCATGGCTATTTAAAAACTTTACATATATATTTAATCCTTTTATATGTTACGTATTTATAATATTTAATAGAATAGAAACCTTTTCTGTCCTAATCTAATAGGTTATGTTTGATTTTGAATATCATATATATTTATATATAAATATATATGTGTATATGTATGTACAAAAAAAAGAAGTAAAACAACAAATAAATACGTTTATTGTGACAATAAACCAAAATTAAAAAATGTTTGTTGTATGTAAGAACATTTTTTAAAAGATATATAATAGATACACCTACACCTACCTTAAAAAATAATATTTAAATTATTTTATTATTTGTTATTTTTGTTTTTATTTTTTTTGTGAATAAAAAAATTAATAATGATTTTCTCTGTCTCGGCTGTCCTGGAATCAAAAGAAAGACTGAAAGAATTTTTTTAATAAAAGGACGAACTTCAAGTTTATATAATTGTTTTTTTAAGTGAAACCATTCGAAACTTTAAACTGTAACACGTTTCGGAATTAAAGAATAAAAGGAAATTTGTAATTTATTGATTTTTTAATTTTTTTTTAAAATTATTAAATCCATAAATTCTTTAAATTTTTCTTAAAACATTTTTTTTTAAACATTTTAAGGAATAAAATTAAGAGCCATTTTTCTTTTAAAGAATTTTAAAACTGAATTATCAAAAAAAAGATAAAAATTATAAAAATTTATATAATTTTCTAAAATATGCAGAGTTTATGGCAAGTATTTGATTAGTAGAAAAAATTTTACTCCGGTATTTGTTTTTTTTTCCCCCTTTTTCACTTCCTTAGAACGCATAGGGCTTCCATGAAACTCTGTATTTAATTTTATTTTAAATCTATTAAGTATTTAATTTAATTTAAAATTTGACTCCTTAATTTGTGTCCGGGTTATTCCATCTTCTTTTATTTCTTTTTCTTCAGTTCTTCTTCATGCAGTTTTAGTCCTTGACCTTCCCATTTTTCTTTAATCTTGATGATTTTAGGTTTTCTGTGGCAATCGAATTACTTGCTCTAAGCAACTGTCCAATGTAAATGATGATAACCTTTTTATGTTGTTTCTTCGTCATATTCCACTGATATTGGTTTGATATTTTTTTGTGGTGAGAAAAACCTTCCTACAAACAATGCGCACACATCAGTTTAGGAAAAATTGAAATTTCTGTATGATTGTTTTTTTTTTTATTATTAGCAATCCTAGTCATAAATGGAACAACTGTTGCTATTGTTGCAATATAATTTGATTATAATTTTGAAGCTGCAACGATATTTTTAAAATAGAATTAAATAAGTTTATTTAACAATTCGGATTTCAATTAGTTTGATTTTAATTGAATGAAACTATCTATGACGTAATAAGCAACATTTTTTTGAAAAAGATTATATAAAACGTATTAAATAATATTTTCCTTAAGCCGGAAGTGATTGTCTGAAAAATATCAAGTGAAAATTAAATAAATAACTGTTATCATAATGTTAAATCTTTAAGTCCAAGAGTATTACTAGGCCCATTACTAAACGATTTTTATAATAATTTTTTTTTAAATAATAGATAATCAATTTTCCAATTTTCATTTTCATATAAATATACCGATTCATACAATCTAAAATTTCGAGATGTTATATATAGATGATAGTGATCGTATAAAATGTAAAAGAAAAAAAAAAAATATTTATGATTTAATGGAAATGATAAAAAAATCATTCAAGACAACGACAAGTCCTTCAAGGGATATGAAGATCCAAAAAACTTTAATAAATCGAAAAAAAATCGATTATATCACAAAATTTAAGTACACAACCTTGGAAAATAATATATTATACTTAATAGCTAGTTATATCATGTTCACACTAAGCAAAAAACCTACTAAACAGCCTAGCTTTAAAATCAATCGTTCAGACTATCGATGCATGAAACTAGTATTGTTTGACGTTTATTTAAACGCAATATTTTTGACTGTAAATAAAATAAATAAGCAAATAAAAAAAATTGACTGTAAAAATAAATTATTTGAAAATTAACAAAGAAAAACTTTTTTTTTAATTATAATTTTCGACGACATTTTATTAAATAATAAATAAAAATTTTCTTATGAAATTTAAAAAAAAAAAAACGGCTATTTGTTTATTTTCAAAAATAAGCAACAATGACATTTTACAACAAAAAATTCAAACAATAATCGAATATATCAAAAAATTTTAATCAAAAACCTAGTTATAACCGTTAAACTTAACTAGGACTTTCAAAATCCTGGTTCATTTTGATAGCAATTTTAAATATGAAAGGCCTTATTACAAACCACGCATGAACCCAGTTTCTTCGAAGAAGTTTTAGCACTAACCTTGCATCCTTATTTTTTTTTTTAAATTATACATGTTGCTTTTCAGTATTACGAGACTTCAGATCCGAAAAAGTTAATAGGAGAACAGTTCTTATTTGTTATATTTTGTTTTTTTGTTTTTGTTTTTTTTTTTTTTTTGAAATTTTACGTTTTAATGAACTGGAAAATAAAGAAGGGTCAAAATTTATGAATTTCAATTTATATTTCCAAATATATATATGGTTTAAAAATGTATATATATATATATATATTTTTTTTTAAATATTACATATGAACTTGAATTCGAATTATATATTATACTTAACTTATTTTCGATTCTAATTTCTTAGGTAAAAAATAAACATACATACATACATAATAATAATTACTTATATGTTGATCTGAAAATAAATAGATTAAACAGATATGCGAAAGAAGTAGGTCTGCAAATAAATATGACGAAAACAATTGCATCTCATTATCATCAAAGATAATGAGATGCAATACCAATAACCAGAGAGTCCTAGAAATAAATAATACACCAATTGATGATGTAGAAAGCTTCGAATATCTAGGCAGCATCATAAGCACAAATGGGGTAACAATAAAAAATATTGATAACAGACTAGGCAAAGCAAGGATGATATTTGGAAGATTGGGAAATATCTGGAAATCCTCTCAGATCTCAAGAAGTACAAAGCTGAGGATTTTCAACGCCTGTGTTAAATCAGTTCTGTTATATGGCAGTGAAACCTGGCTAACCACCAACAGACTTACGAATAAGCTACAGGTTTTCATTAATAAATGCCTCCGAATAATTTGTCGGATATTCTGGCCAAATAGAATATCCAACAGTCAACTCTGGAGTATGTGTCGCGAAGATCCAATCGAAATACAAATTAGAAGGAAAAAATATAGATGGATTGGGCACATAATAAGACGACCAGAAAATATGATAGCCAGACAAGTTCTAGATTGGCAACAACAAGGCAGAAGAAGCATAGGAAGACCCCGGAACAGCTGAAAAAGAACAATATTGAAAGAGAAGAGGGAGAATTAACAAAACATGGCCGCAAGTAAAGGCTATTGCACAAAACAGAAATAGATGGAAAGGCTTAGTGGATGCCCTATGCTCCTTAGGGGAGTTGTAAGGAGAAAAAAAAAATATATTGATCTATCTATCAATATCTGGCCTATTATAAGGACATCAGATTTTTTATTAGAATAGAAAAGTTCAAGTAATATAATTATTTTCAAAATTGTGTCTTTATATATATATATAAATATAAAGACACAATTTATATATATATATATTTAAATTCGGTATTCTCTTACGAACATAAGATAACACTTATTATATAATATATAATTTTTTTTTTTTTTGTTTTTCTATTGGGACAATTAATCATCTCTCATTAAATATTTATAATTTATCAAATTAAGTAAATATATATATATATGTATATATATATATATATATGTAATAATACATGTATATAAAATGTATATTAAAATAAAATTGATATCTTTAAAAATATTTTTTGAATCAAAACCTTATTTATATGTTTGTTTGTGCATGTGTATGAATAAAGGTAGACACGTAAATGAAATCTCATTGGTATCATGATTGTTATTTAAAGTAAATTATTACCTAGGGAAGGTAAAATCTTTTATATTTTTTGTTTTTTTTTTATTTTTCAGAATTTTCCTAATATTTTGGTTTTTATTTTTGTTGTATTTTTTTTTGTTTTTTTTTTTTGGAAAAACACAAATATAAATAAGATATGTAAGAGAAAATACCCTTTTCAATTTAAGCATTTTGAGTAACTAAATATATGTACAGTGGCATGCATAATAATAATATTAATAAAATAATTATAATTTTAGTTTTAGATGCATGGCATTATAAACCGATCCTAGTTAGTATATGTTATAATTTTCAAAGGACATTCAAAATCTCAGTTGTTAGTTCCAAATCTAAATTCCGAGTGTATTTTATAAAAGTCGAGGGTATATTAGTATTGAGAATCACATATTGTAAAGTTTTGATTTATTTATAATTGGCTTGGACTAGCAAGGGTGGGCAAAAGCCGGCCCGATTTAATATTTTATTTGGCCCGATAGTGCATTTGAAATTAATCTATATAACAATTTTTTTTTTAATATTTTTGCAATTATTCATTTCGTATTGCAATAAGAATACACTTCAATTTTGGAATTAAAAGACCAAATAATTTTGTTTTTGGAAATGAAAGATAAAAATAGTTTTCCTGAATTGAAATGTGATCAGTGGTTAAATAATTTTACATTTTCTATTGATTTATTGGAGCATTTGAACGTCCTTAATATTAAACTTCAAGGAAAAGGTTTATTTACATGAAATGTATGACCATGTGAAATCTTTTCGGACAAAGTTGTTACTTTTTTAAAAATTTGCTCGATGAAAATTTAAATCATTTTCCTACCAAGAAATTGAGAAATGTAATTTCAAAATCAGAGTTTATAAAATATAGTACCATTTTATCTGATTTACATTCGAAACTCTTACGTCGTTTTCAAGATTTCGAAAAGAGGCAAGATAATTTATCTTTGATTTCTTCACCATTTTCTTTTGACGTTGAAAAGTTTCTTCCAGAGATTCAGTTGGAATTAATTGACTTACAGAGCAATTCTATACTAAATGAAAATTTCAAGGCAACGAAATTGATAGACTTTTATGCATCGTTAAGTTCTGAAAAATTTTCAAAACTAACAAATTTAGCACAAAAATTTTTAGTTATGTTTGGTTCTACTTATTTATGCGAGCAAATGTTTTCAAGAATGAAATTTATTAAGTCTCGTTATCGCTCCAATATGACGGACGTAAATCTGTTCTCTTCACTGCGAATTGCCACCAGCGAACTATCACCAAAAATCGAGGAAATTGTGGAGAATCAAAAGAGATATAATGCTAGTCATTAATTTTTTGTGTTATTAACTATTAATACTTATGTTATTTCTACATTTTATTTTTATACATATAAAATTAATTGATTTTTTTATGTTTTGTTAAATTAATTTATATTTAATATTATTTTAATGAATTTAATAAATCAATAATATTATTTAAATGAAAATAGTTTACTAAAAAAAATCAACATTCTATCACTTGTTTATACTTAAAAATAAATGTCTAATCGTACATATACTGATTAAAGGGCCCGCGGCTTTTTTTTAAGAAAAAAATTTGCCCTTTGTCTACAACTGTTGCCCACCCGTGGACTAGAGTGTATGAATTGGGTAAGTAATGACTAAGTTTAAAAGGGTTGAAAATTGGTTGAAATGAAAGTGGATTTAATGGAGAAAGTGCATTTAGGAAAAGCTTGAACTTATTCATTATAGAATTATAAAATGAAATTACAATATTAGAAATTGTGAAATTTAACTCTCGTATATTGAATTTCAATTCATCATTTTTTTCCCCTTATAATTCCCTTAGGGAACATAGGGCTTCCACATATCCTCTCCAGCTTTCCCTATTTAGCGCTAGTCTCCTTATTTCTGACCAGGTTTTTCCTGATGGGTCACATTCTCTCTGGACTGTTCTCCTCTAGTCTGTCTCTCTGGACTGTTCTCCTCTAGTTTGTTCTTTATCTTCCCACATTTCGCCTGCTCTGTGGATTCCAATCTAGGGCTTGGAATCTACTTCCATTTCTTCTTTCTGATTTGGACCCATATCGACTCTTGTTTTGTCATCACTCTTCAATCATTATTCACCTAGGCCAGAATATGCGACATATTATTCGTAGACATTTATTCACAAAGACGAGTATTTTCTGTATTTTGTTTCTTGATACAAGCCATGTTTCGCTTCCGTATAACAGTATTGATTTGACATATACTTCGAAATTTTTTATCTTTGTTCCGTGTGCTATGTGTGCTGACTTCCATACTGCCAATAAAGTTCCGAAGGCACTTCTAATATTTGCTTTTTTATGTTCTATTCATGATAACGTCTGAATATTCTGGAAAGTGTATAACTGTGAATTTAAATTCAACTCCTCTTATTTCAGAAATTCGCATATATTGAAACCCTTCTCATTTAGATTCTTGCATATATTTATTAGGAATTTTTTTTTGAAATTTTGGGAAGAGTTTCTTAAACAGTGGGTTTATGTGATTCCTCCGCTATTAAAATTCTTTAAATTGTAAGATGTACAATTATTATTTTGTGCACTATTGTAAATATGTATTGCATGTGTTACGTCCTATACTTTTAAAATATACACAAATCGGAAATAAAAACAAAAATGTTATAATAAAAAAAATTAAATGTTTTTATTATAATTCCTAATTCTCTTTTGTTTTTAAATAATTTTCTATATGTTACCAGAAAGCAAAATATATTGAAGGTGTTTAAATTGTTTAATTCTAACATTCGGACCTATGAAAATTGTTGTTTTTTTTCCTCATTTCGTTTTTATTGTTAATTTATTCGAATTTGATAAGTGTGATATGAAATTAAATATCAATTGCATAACAATAGGCGTTTTATACAAATATACGAGTATTGTATTAAATGGAATTAGTTGGTTATAATTTTGTTTTTTAATGACAAATACATAAGAAATATTCATTAAATCTTATAATTATTATATTTAGCATTTATTTTAGATGTCAAAGAACTTTGGGATTGTTTCTTTTAATGGCTGGACAGTTAAAACCTTCTTTTAATATGGTATTAATAATATAGAGTCAATTTATTTTTTTAATAATATAGAATTTAATAATTTAAATATACAAAATTTATTTCCTGGATTTAATTCAATTAAATAGTTTTATTAGTGTATTAGTAGTATCATTGGTCGTAAAATTAATATAATAGGATGGGGAAAAGAATTGGATAAAAAACATAAAAATTCGAAGACAAATAATAGTAAAAATAAAAAAAGATAATATTTTGCCATTACGTTTGTGACGCTAACTTAAAAACTAAAGAACCTAAAATTCTGAAATTTTCATAAACTCAGTTTTATGCAACAGCCATCGTTGCTATTGAAATCAAGTTTCCTCAATGGGTTCGAGTAGCTTTCATACAACTTCTTTTTTATATATGTATTACTCTTCACCTAATAAAGCTTCACACCCCTTTAGGACTTTCTTGATTTTATTTCAATAAAGCAAGTGTTAACACCTACAAGATATCCAAAAAAAAAAGTTAAAGCTCCAATATTATGACGAGTGCTAAAAGGAGTTTAAGATAATCTGGATGAACAGGATGCCAAATAGGCGTAGAGTTCGATTTCGGACTTTGTCCAGGTAACTTAATGAAGTTTGGGCAGCGCCAGCCCATATGTGAGATTTATAACTCATTTTTTAGGTCGTATGTAGGCTTTTAAGATATTGGAAAGAACGTTGGGAGAAAAACAAGATTTATAGCAAGAGGGAAAACCTAAACATTTGACAGAGTTCTAAGCTACATCTAAAATATATACTAATTCTATAACATTTTTTGATTTTTTAAGATCTTCAGACCGATGTATAATTTCTCCCTGGAATTTCAGGAGATACGACAGCTTTGAGTTTTGGAAGTATTGAACTCGACTCGATTAGCTTTACCTATATCAGCTAGTTTTTCTAGATCATTGTTGTGGTATATTCCGTTCTGGGGGGTTTTTTGACACTGTCTACTCTACAGTCTTCATTAGTAAAAAGTCTAGTTACTTTCTTTTATGTTATTTTTCTAATTGCAAAAAAAAAATTTTTGATCAACTTTTATTAGTCCATTTAAAGCTTCAGATTTTTTTATTTTTCAGATTAAATAATTATTTTATATTTCCTTGTTCTTAGATTTACATTGTTAGTACAAATAGAATTTTGATTTATAAAGAAGTTCAAATAATAGAAAAGAAGAGGAAGATCACATTTAAATAAAAGCAAAAAAATGTAAAAACCTTTTTAAGATTATTAAGTAAAGAAAAATTTCAAAAGTAATGGTTTTACTTAAGTAATCTTACAATATTTCTTATTCTTTTGTTGACAACGAATTAATTTTTATATCCATTAAAAGTTTAAAATATTTGGATTTTTTAATTTTGTTTTGCATCAGATGCTAAAGATTACCGGGCAAATAAATATCCACAATTTAATATTTTAGATTTAAAACAAAAATAGAAATCAAAAAGAATCAATTTAAAAAGTGCATTTCAGAAAAAATCATTCCTTATTAAAATGCTGTTCTAATTTACAAAATTAATCTTTTCCTAAAAAAATTTTGAAAGGTTTTTTTTGAATAAATAGGTCATATTCAGAGTATTCAGATTTGTAAGTTGATAATATATACTCATATATGACTATAAGTCAAAAGGGTATACTAAATTTGCCATTCCGTTTGTGACGAAAAGAATAAGGGCAAGATATAGACTTAAAGGTATGGATTGGGGCAGAATGAAAAAGTAAATTGAAATAGCTATGCATGTCCATCCGTGCGCGCGATTAATCAAATAATACAGGAGCTAGGATTTTGTAATTTTTTCAAATGCGTTTTTATGCAATAGCCGGCAGCACTATTGAAATTCAGCTAGTTTGCTCCTCGGGTTCGAGTAGCTGCCATACAACCTCTTCTTTTAGATGAAAATAACTCTATACTTGTTAAAGCTGGTATTTGAAATTTTAGTTTGTGCAAAATTTACCTGAGGTAGTGCAGTAGGTTCGAATAGTTGTCATACAACTTTCTCTTTTATATGAGGTCGTATCATGTGCCTAATAAAGCTGGCTATCTGAAATTTTGTCAATAGTAGTCAACTTTAACGGAAAACGTCTGAATAAAATTTAGTCGGTGTAGTGGAAGAACTTCCAAGAGTTGCCTTTCTTATATTTGTTTTTGACATAAATAAAAGTCTAATAAATTGTGTATTTAAAATTTTGCGAAAAGTAATTAATCGGATTATATAATGTATATATTACGGTCATACGGGTATCCCAAAGTTGACCCAGTCTACTCTACTAAACACTTCATCGTTTTTAATCAAATTTGAAACACAAAATTTACCGAGCATACATTTATATTTTACATGATTTTATGTGTAAATTTATTTTGCATTACGACATGTCATTTCTTTATAGGCTTTAATTAATTAAGGTAGAAAGAACTAACGTAGAAAAGACCCAAATAAAATAAAATCCAAAAAATTTACTTTAAATAATATATATATAAATGATATAAACTAATGAAAATAAAACGTAAAGAATTAAAGTAGAAGATATTAGCATTAAACATATTTAAAAATAAAATAAAATAGAAAAATATTGGTTATGATGGGCACATTTACAAAGGCTGAAGAATTTCTACTTTAATTCACATTAACTGAGCCTTAAAATATTAATATAATTTTTTTATACCTTTTTGTTTAATTTTTTTTAAAACATTTTATCTGGTTTTAGTCCTGACTCAGTTTCGATTCATCATACAATTAAGACAAATACAAAATATAAACAAATAATTTAATTGATTAATATAACTCACAGATATAGAATATCATATAACTCAAATACAAAATACTACAATATAAACAAAAATAGAATTGTATCTATTGATACAATTAAATAAATCTTAGACATTTCTACATGTTATAAGGTTTAGTACTATCTCATGTTTAAATTGTATGTGGAATTCATTAAGATCAATTCTAATAACACAAATATAATATGTCCATCTGTTCAAACATGTACCAATGACAGTTAGTACAAAAAATAGACATATTCAAAATAATATTGAATTACCAATCATAAACTTCCATTTTTTCTACTTTAATTCATTTAAGGATTTTCTAGATTAATTCCTTCTACGCTAATTCCCACAACCACTAGCTTCCATACACATTTCCTTAAACAAATATTCACTAATGATTCGAATTAATTATTATCTTTACATATTGTATAAAACTTTTTGTTTTTTCAATTAATTCTAAAATTAAAAACTCCATGTAAAATAATGTGTCTTAACTACAACATCATAATATTCAATTTATCACACCAATTTCCTTTTATATTCAACAACTTTAGTAAAAATTAAGTTTATTAAAAATCTTTTCCAAAAGGGTCAAATATAAATAAATCAATTTTTATTTTTTGTGTAAATATTTGTTTTATAAATAATAATCATAAAAAAAACTATTGGACATTTGGACATCAAACCATCAATAAAGGGCAGGAAACGGAAAAACAAAATTTGTACCATATAAAAATGTAAAAAATAAAAACAACAAAAAAGAAAAAAAAAATTTGAAAAATTATTTTACATAAAAAAAAGGAAATAAAAAATAAAAATCAGTTGAACTTTGATAATTTCGCAAAATTAGCTTATAACGGTAAAAGCAAAATGGAAAAAAAAAGAAAATGCAAAAGGAAAAACAGCCATCAACCACTTTGCAATTTTCTCTAGAGACAAGCTTTTTTTTTTAAAAGAAAAATGAAAGTAAAAAGAGAAAAACAGAAAAATAATATATATATATATATATATATATATATATATATATATTATATAACATATTTAATTTCCTTTTAAAATAAGAATCTTAAGATACATATAAACATTTATATATAAGACAGTTGTACAAACGTATGGTTGCATAGCATAGTCTTTGTACATATGTTATTTTTTTTAATATAAAAATTTTCACGTATTTAACTAATATATATTTATTATACATATGTAATAGGTAAAATCTACGTTTGGTTAAATAAATTTTCAGGTGATTTTAAAATGTACATGTAAAAGATGTGTAATTTTTCTAGTAGAATGAGAATGAAATTGTTTTTTTTAAAATATATAATGAAATATTAAATGTTTTTGAAAAGGTTACATGTTATTAAGTGCCACTTAGTTAAAAAATAAAAAAAAAGTAATTTTGTAACGGTTTAACAAAGATATTAAGTTACCCATAGATACATCATCATTTAATATGCGCTATTTATTTTTTAATATAATACCTAATACCTAAAGAAGGACGAAATGGAAGGCACATGGGAGGCTGTCACATTATAATCAGAAAAATGTAAAAAACAAGTGCAGATGATTTCAAAATATGTACAAGTAGAGTAAGTAAACGGATTCTAATTACATATTTAGTTAGTATGACAAATTTGATTGTTTTGTGCTTAAAACAAACAGATCGCAAATTTAAAAAAATCATAATTAAAAATTACTTAGTTATTGTTCAATAGTTATTGTTACAGTTGACTTAACTATTTAATTTAAAAAATTATCTAATTTAAGCATTAAAAATATAAATTGCAATTGTGAAAGTCTATGCAGTTGAAGTGCAATAATCATTAGAGAATAAGAGAGTGCAATAACCATTAGAGAATAATTACTAAAGAGAATAAGGCATTAATGCGTAAATAAATCTCAAATTAAAACAAAACTGACGCGTGGCGAATGTTAATGCTTTTAAAATCTTAGTGAAGTCCAATATTGAAATAGTTTTATAATTATTTTCTAATAATGCAATTTTTACCTAAAGAAGAAAATTTTGCCTCTTATAGTTACAAAAAACAGAAATATGTGTATAAATACATAAATTTGTTCTGTTCCGAGTATAATTAAAATGACATTCAATTCGATTCAGTACACAAATTTTTACATTCCATACAAACTTGTTATCTATAGTAATCAATTATAAAAAGTTTAAAGTCTTTTTTTTACGAACATAAATCAAATTTTAGTGCACCTATGTTGGCATATTTAACTGACATTTCCTTTTTAAATAAAGTTCAAATATTCCTAGAATTAATCATTCATTCATTCATTTTGTTTAATCCTAGAATAATCAAGTTCCATTTTTTCTGTGTTTGTGTGTAAAGACAATCAACAAACAAAAAAAAAAAAAAAGAAATTATTTCGAGGTAAACTTTAGTTTTAAATGTTAAAGAACATCAACGTTATAACAATTTTCATTTTCTTCAAAATATGCAAATATTTATATTTAATCCCCTTTTTTCAGTTTTTTTATAGTTGCAAATTCAAAATTTAATCTCATAATTTTAAATATCATTTTTTGTTTAATGTTTCTAAAGTTAGAACATCATAAAAAAACTGGATAGTGTCCTCCTTTCGATTTTTACGTATGAAATAATTTCATCAAAATTTTTACCAAATAAATAAATAATTAAAATTTATAAAATGTGAGTTACTCATTAAAAGTAAATTATGTCTATGTCAATGTAAATTACTTTTAAACCCTGTCAAAATATATCTGTCAAAAAACCTGTCAAAATTTAAGCAATTTATAATTTTCGGGCTTGACAGCAGAGATTGAAACCGTTAATTTGTTATAGTTGTAATGCATTTTATAACAAACTGATTCTTTTACCGTTATGAAAAGTATAAAATTCAATGAATTTTATATATAGGGTTGAAAACTATGTAGACAAATTTTTGAATAATAATGTAGTTTTCGTATTGCATACTTTTAGGAACATAATTAACATATAGGAACATTTTTCATGAGTTTCGAGCATAATTATATTATATAAATTATATCAAATTTATTAAAAAATATACGTAATACCAACTAATAATATGATTATATTTAATTTTGTAATGTACTGATATAATAAAACATTTCTGTTTATTAACTTCTTTTAATTCATGCGTTTTATTTGACAAACCGGAAATGAATAAATTACAATTTTCATTATCTTCCAAAAATCTTTAGTATTGCACTGACATTTTAATATAATTAAGCCATGTTTACATGAATTATATTAATTGTATACTATAGGATTATATATTATATTATATTATATTATATATTTCCTTCACAATATTACAAGTTTTTAATTACTTTGTTTCTCTAAGTTGGAGCGTTGTCGATTTATCTCGATTTCAGACAGGTCTGTAGAATTTTTTTTCACGATTTTAATACTTTGCCTAAATTTTATGAATTTTCATAAAAGTTAAAAAAAAAAAATTAAGGAAAATAAAGGGAAAGAAAACTGATAAAAATGAAAATTGCGTACCTTTTTTGCAACTTTAATTTTTTGTTTTTTTTTTCCTTTCTCGCGAAAATCCAATTTTAAATGTTTGGGATAATCATTCACCCGTTTTCTGTTTTTTTTTTTTTGTTTTTTTTTTTATGCGTGTTATAATGTAAAATATGTATTAATATAGTTGGTATAACTGGTAATGAAAGAAGGTGTTATATGAATATATATTTTGTATAATTTACAGTTTTGAATAAAATAATCATAACATTTTTAATTTTGACATGTGTTGGTTTTATGTCAAATGTCACGGTGTTAAATGTTATTTATGTAATTGAAAGACTATATATGAGATGTAACAGCTTTATAGCACTAATAGATTTTTTTCTAAAAAGCATTCTACGAGAGGAAAAATATAAGGAGGGTGGGTCTAAGATACTTAATAGAGATACTATAATGGCGAATGTCAAACGAATGTCATAATAAAATTTTTTTAAACTTATTTTAAAGAAAAGTATGGATACACATTACAGAAGATTGAAAAATTTAAATAAAAATGCCTAGATTTCGACAAGGCAATATTTTGATGGACGAGGCCCGGACAAAATAAGATAATCTGGGACAAACACTCACAATTGGATTCAGTTTAGTTTATATCATTATATGACAGCCAAATTGAAAGTGACATGTTTTTATGTCTAAACAACCTTTTAATTTTGAATCTTTAAAAGTTGAAGCTTTTAAAAATTATTTAAAAAAAAAAATGGCGATTACTAACTGTAATTGAGGTTTCGTTTATGTAAAAACTGTTTACATATACAGTGTATATACTTGTCCATATACGTAATACTAATATGTGGGTATTATATATAATTTCTTTTATGTAATTAAGGTTTATTGTTTTATTTTACCAAATATTAAATGGATATCACTTTTTTAAGTCCAAAATCATAAACAGAAGAAATACATACGTGAAACACAAAAAAAAAAAACCAAAAAAAAAAACAAACATTAAATGTTAAAATGAACAAAATAACATGTTCATGTTATGCAAATGAATGTTTAAATGACTTGTTTTAAAAATAAACAGTGATATTTAAAAAACCATAAACTCGTTTAACGAATATATCTGTTTTCTTTTTATAAACGGATGGACTTTTTAATAATTATTTCGATGTTTTGAATTTAAAATGTAATTGGGTGGAAAATTTTAAATTATCTATATATTGAAATATCCGCCAAAACAAATGAAATTAAATTTTTATGATTTAAAAAAGAAAAAAAATAACATTAAATAAATTATTTAATTTGTTCAATGAATCGAATATTACAAGGTCTTAAAATTATATTAATAATGAGGAAGTTTTTTTTTTATTTATTTTAAATAAAATAATATTTTAATTAAATTATGAATTATAAGTTTTTTTCAAAAAATTAAAGCATTAATTATTATAAAGTAGGACACTTCAGTACGCTTGTAGTCATACATTGCCTAGAATAATTTCTGATTCATATTTGATAAATTTTCTTTATAACTTATATGAAATTTTACGAAAATCTTCTGTGAGTTAAAAAAATGAGTTAAAAAAATTTTCAGTTATTATGCTTTAAAATTAACTTTTCAGGTGCAACACACCATTAGAAGCTAAATATTATTTATATACACTATAGCTTATTCGAACTAAAACACGAAAATGAAGGAATTGGTGTAGGAGAAAAAATGTACAACCAAATAGCGGATCACATTACTACCATTATTCCGATTTCATAGCTCTTAGGAATTGAATCCTAAAAAAAAGAAAATATCTCTTCTTATATCTCCTTTATCCTTACTTGGCAGTCATAATACTAGTCATAGTCAGTCATAACACTAATTCAACAGTTAGTATCTCGTTAGTCTAGTTGCGGTGGAATGCCTTATTCTTTTTAATCTCAATTGTCACTTGTTATTTTATACATTTTCTTTGAAATGTCATTCATATAATTCTGACATTTTTAAGTCTACATGAAATTTTTTCAGTATTTAATTATTTTAGCTACTAACATAGCTACTGAACTCTAACACTATAACATAGCTGCCTCTTGGCTCCTTTAAATTATATTAAAGACTTTTTAAACAATCCATTCATATTATGTTATCTGGAAAAATTGTAATTAGATAACCTTTTCAGATTTGTTAAATCCTATACCTCGCCCCGCACAATTTTCTTAATTAGCATAGTAAAGTGATTTTCCACTTTGAAAAAGCGGCTCGATATGATCAAAAGTGCTAAATATGTTACTTAAAAGCAACTTTTACTTCCATACAACTGACAGCCCTGATAATTTGTATAAACTGACAGCACTTAGAATTTCCTACTCATCAAACTTTAGACAGATCATCATTTTACAAAATTATATTATGAACTAATGTAAAACTTTTTCATACTTTATATATAAACCTATATATTAACTGTCATAAACCTAAATTCTTTAGATATATAACATAAATCCATACATAAAAAAAAAAATTATATTTTATATTTCTCATTTTCAAACTCAAATATAAAAAAAAAAACAATAAGAAAAAACAGAAAAGAAAAATATTTAAAATAAAATCTGGAATTTTTACAAATTTAAAACTTTTCAAGAAAGATTTTCTAAGATTTTTGGGAAACAATTTTTTTTTTCATTTGATTTTTTTATTTTTTCTTTTTTTTTATATAATTTATTATCAATTCTCTGATGACACCAATGTTAAAGTTGTCATCATAATTAAATTATAACAATTTAATAAAAAAAAAAATGATTATGTGAAAGTAATCCCTTTTAGGGAATTCTTAAATAAAATTCTCTTGGTAAATAATTGAGACTATTTATGCTTATGTAGTTGTAATGTTAGAATAAATTCTTAAGAAGCATATATATTTCTTTTATAAACAGGGTGTACAAATAGAGAAAAAAAACTAAATAAATTAAAAAAATTTGAAAATTTGTAGCAATTTGTCTTAAAAATTTGAGCTTTTACAAAACAATATTCCTACTTAACTACAGGTAGCAGGATTTGGTTTAAACTTAGCTGTGCGCAAGTAGTACATGAACTGCTTAACAATTTACTCTTTCAAAACCGTTTATATTTATTTATTTTTTAAGATGCCATGTACATACGATGCCTTTGCAAATTAACGGACCCTTTTGTTTATATCACATATTATTTTACTATATATATTTGGTGACCATGGTGATTTGTAAAGAAAAATTATTTTTCAATATTTTTGTTTCAATTAAATATTGTATGACCTGACCGGGAATCGAACCCGGATCCTTTTGATTAATAAGCCAAATGCTTACCCACTACGTTTTTATTTTAAAGCCAAAAAAAAATGTTTTAAAAAGCTTTTGAGTGGCAATTAGCTTATGAATCGATTAATTTTAAATCTTTTGATTAGAGACACAAATGCAGTAAATTTAAAGTACGCACGGTTCAGCGATGAGAATGGTAAAATCAAAAAATGGTTGTGCTGACACGGATCCTATTTATCGAAAATTAAACGGATGCAAAATAAAATAATATAGTTTTAAATACAGACTAGGTTAAGATGTGCATTTCCTCCAAATTTGTAGTCAATTATGATGTTCTTTGTAGGTGTAAGTATATGTTATCTCAAGTGTCAATTACCTGAACCATATGCTAGTAAAATTTTCTCCCACTTATTGTGAGACACTCTGTATACGTTTTTGTGTAAACTATTTAAAAAAAAACAACCTGTATAAGAAATATTAGAGATATTAAGCTTATAAAGTTTATGTATAAGATTAACAATTAAGTTATAAAAACCCCTTACAAAAATAAAAAAAAACAAAGTTTTCAAATCAAATTTTCTTGCTAGATTTATTTTCATATGTATATTTTTTGAATTTGATGATGAAAATCTTTTGAAAGTTTTTAATTAATTTTTTATTTTTTTTTTAGTTTTTGATTTTTTTATTTAATTTTTATTTTTGTGTGTGCACCAGTTAAAATCTAATTGAAAATGAAAAAAATTTTTGCAGATTTTCTATTCCTTATATTTTAAAAATTTTTTCTTTTTAATATTTGGGTTAAGAAAGGGTATAATTAGATTTTAAAGGTAGACTTATTTTTCAGTTTTGTTCAAAGAATAGAATGAGAAGAGTAAATTATGGTTTATTTGAAAAAAAAAAAATAAAAAAAAAATATTTTAAAAACTTTTTAGATTTTAAAGTTTGAAGAAAAAGTTATTCTCATCGAAAAATAAATTGAGGTTAAAATATAAGAGGAAATATTATTTTTCCTTTTGTTCTTGAAACTTAATGTGATTGCTATATTTTTGATTTATAGCAAATTTTCAAAAAAATTTGGAAAAAATGTGCCTTACATAGGATTTTACACAGTCTGTCCCTCTGGCGGTGCATTAGGGTGTTTACAAAAATTTCAACTGCAATTTAGCTTGTTTACGAAACCATTCAATTGGAAATGCGCTTCATCGCTCATTATCAAATTGTTAATGAAATCGCGATTTTCTTCTGCTTTTTGTCGGAATGAAATGCAGTAATCAAGCCGTTGTTGGCAGTCTATTGACTTCAATTCTTGCACAAGCTGAACCTTATACGGGAACATGTGCGATGTAGCCAAAATTCTCTGAACAAACCTCCGCGATAGCCCCAGTTGTGCCGAACATCTCTCTTGTTGACGTTCTGAACTGTCCTGCACACAATCCACAACACGTTGGATATTTTCTTCCGTGTGGACCGTAAAATTTGCAACCAGGTGGTTTATTGTTGATGCTGAAGGCCCAGTACGTATATTAAAAAAACGACGATAAGCACGCTGCGTCAAAACAATTGACCGTTGATTTTCAAAATAAAATTCAACAATTGTTGATCACTGTTCTGGTCTGTACTGTTCCATTTCCAATTCCCCAAGTTTTCTTCACAAAATTCTGAAATAAATTTAAAAACTTATTAAACATTCAAACCATATCGGTCGTTTTTCGCCACCCTGTATAACACAAGTTCTATAACATGTATCTATCATCAATCTGACGTCAAACAGCAGCTGTTCTTATTAGTTTGTTTAATATATGTATGTATGTATGAAACGGTATTTTAATTTACTGTTATACGAAACTTAATTTTTGCGACATTTTTGAACCTTCATACAGCATATGAAAAGCTGTAAATTAGAAACTTGAATTTTGAGAAGAGTTAAATTTTAAGAAATATTCAAAGGTAAAAGAACTCACATAAAATTTTAACGTTTTTTAATAGTTTTTCTTAAATATTAAGGGATACCGGAAAGTGTCTCTTGATTTTGTACAAGAAGAAGTCCTACCAATAAAAGTCTTAAGGAATTTATATAATTTAATTTTTCTATTTTAATACTATACTACCCAAAACTTATAATTGAACATTGTGTAATTTTGGAAATGTGCTTTTTTAAAACCCTTGATTTTTTCATAATGTTTTTTTTTGTTATTTTAAAAATTTATTAACCTTTTTTTTTGTTATAGATTCTTTACTTGAAGCTTCTATTTTTCTTTATACGGTATTTTGTTGTTGTGTGATAGGTATCTGTTATCTAGGGAGATAATTAACTTTTCCTTTAATTTTTTTTAAGTCCAATAAATAATTAGTATGGTTGTGTAGTGTTTTTATACTCTGGCATTTTGAAATTTTTCTACTTTTCTTTTGGTAGGATTAAAATTTATTAACAAATCAATCTGGTAAAGTTGAACTATAGGGAACTATTTTTTAAGCTTCTCTCTTTTGTTACTAAAAGCATATAATAATCATAGTTCCACAATAAGTTATCAAAGGTTCTTTATTAGTTTTTCCTTTTCCACCACTTTAAGGAGAATATGGCATTCACCAAGTTAAGACTGGGCTTCAGTTTCTATAATCGTTATATTCACTAAGCCGTTGATTACTCGACTGTAGCTATTGTATAAGATTATGAATACACAATAAATTTTGTGCGCCATCTATTATCTTACACAAGAGTTATTTATATATTTTTATTAAATCTTATTTTATATTACGATATAAACTTACGATATAATTATACAATTTTACGATATTTTTTTTATTAGATATAATCTGACTTCTGTTTAAACCAGAGACCTTCCTAATGAACCACTGCGTCTACACCACTACGCCATTGGTCAGGTAATACAAAGGATCTAAATTTCGTCTGCTCAAAATGGTTCTACGTAATCATAAATATGTATTTTTTTAACAAATCATAACTATTATTTATAGTATTTTATTAAAATTTATTTTCATATAAAAAAATGTACATATATTATAATTAATATTCTTATGGAAAATTATCCCATAAATGGTTAAACATTTATAATACAGTTTTATTAATGTGTGTCTTCTTGTACTCGTACATACCTCCACCATTCCTCTACTTTATAAAAATGAAAGTCAATGAAATATGCAAAAAACCTTTTTCACTTAATGGTGTTTGGAAAAATTTACCGTTAATAGCATTCATTCATAATACAAGAAGATTATATAGATACATTTATTTTTATGTATATATATATACGAAAATAGCACTTTATATGTATATCTTAATATTTGCCAATTTGGGAAACAAAAAGTATCTGCTAAAGACTTAAACGAAATCATTTTGAAACCTCAATTTTAAACTGGATAAAAAAAATATGAAAAACTTTAAATAAAAAACAGTATTGGACAAAATTTTATTAACTGTTAAAATAAGTCTTCACAGCTTAAAATTTTCGATTTGTTCTAATAACTCACAGATGAAATTTTTAAAATTTAATTTAAGTAATAGAACAAATCGAAAATTATTACAATAGTTGGCTAGGAAATTCTAACACTACAAATGTTTACTGATGTGTCCAATTATGTTGGAAAAATTAAACACTCCCCACATATTTCTAATATTAAAATAAGTTTTAAATTTTGGAAAATTTTATTTATTTATTTGAAATACCAGACAATAGTTAATATTACCTGATAATATTAATCCTTGGCCAATTTGACATTTAGACTTCTATTAAATTATTTTTGTATACACAATATTTTTTTATTAGGTATGATCCGACCAGGATTTGAACCCGAGACATTTCGATTGAAAAGCCACCACTTTACTTTTGTGATACAAGAACACTTTGATTATTGGTTTGACTTATCCTAACACAAAATCCCGTTGACAAATCATTCATCTCTTTTCCAGACTATTTCTGCAATCATTCAATTAAAATTTAAAAAATAAAAAGTTTTCTAAAGTCAGCTTTTCCGATTTTACGTACATAAGTGCTAAAATCAAAATGGAAGTTTTAAAAAACTAAAATTTTTAAAGTGAGTTTCAAAGAATTGATTTTCAAATGGATATTGAATCGATTATTTAAATTTGTCCATAACTGTTAAAGTGTTCATTCACTGAATATCAAATGACTGTCAAAACATTCGCCTTTGAAAATATATTGTGACATAAAGTTACATTGAAAAAGAAACGTTATTTATAATGAGTGTCTCACTTTAGAACGATACTGTATGCTCTGAATGAACAACAAGTTTAATAATAAATGAATTTCTAATAAAAAAAAAAAACTAATTTTAACAAGTAAAGTATTAATTCATTTTAAAGTTTCCTTTTTAATGTGGCGGAAATTTTAATCGGTTTATTCTGCTGTACAACCAAAATTTATACATTTTTATTTTAGTTTTTAAATTATCATAACCAATTAAACTATATACAATGTTATAGACTCTTATAAATGTATGAATATATACCCTCTTTTTTGATCCTTTGTTCTGCTTTCCCCTATCAAGTGCGATTAAAATCATAAGACCTTAAATTCTTCTGTTTCAAATGCTTCTTAAAAAATATTTCAGAAGAAACCGCCAAAACTGAAAAACTTGAATTGAACATTCGGTGCAAAAATTTAAGACAGAATATGTAGAAGAACCTTAAAGATTAGAAAACTGAAAATAAAGAGATACTCGTAATTGAGTTGAATATGAAATTTTTTTTTTTTCTCTAAACTGATTTTAAAAAAATATTTTCCTTGTCTTTTCACAATTCTTTAATGTTAAAATTTTATAATAAAAAAAGAAATTTGAAGGAAATGAAAAATAAAAATATATAAATATGAAGTTATTTTTTATATTTAAAAAAAAAATCACAAGAAAAAAAACGGAAAAAAAATTTTAAGTAACACGGCCTCGAAAAATTTCACTCAAACATCTTTTTTCCATCTGTTTTCCAATGTTTCAATGTTATGTAAATGTTATAAAAAGAAAAAAAGGAAGAAACAAAAAAGCATGTCGAGGACTTTAAACAATACGAAAGTTTTAATTTTTTTTTTTATCAAATCCTAAAAATAAAAAAGAAAACAAAGATTTTATTTTGTGTTTTTTTTTGAATTCTGGCGAATTGTAATTTTCTATTGTTATATACAAAAAATAAAAAAACTTGAAAATTTTATTTCAAGAAATTCTTTAAAAATAAAGAAATAATAAACAATAAAGTCTAAGTAGACCACAGGTAAATAATACATATACAGACTATACAGCCTTATTTTTGCATTTGCATTTAACACCAGTTCTTTTAAATGTTTTAAATTTTAATAATATAATTTTCATTTGGGGCCTCGGTGGGTTAGTGGACAAGCATTTGGCTTACAAACCGAAGGGGTGCGTATTCGATTACTGTACATGTCATGAAATATTTAATTGAAAAATAATTTTTCTTTACAAATCCACATGTTAACCAAATACAATTTAAACGAGGAAGAGTGTGGTAGAGTAACTCTGGAATACCCGTATGACCGTTATATAAACATTATATCATTTATAAACATTAATTACTTTTGGAAAAATTTCAAACATGAAGCTTTATTAGGTGTAGTGTAATGCTCATATAAAAAAAGAAGTTGTATCGCAGCTACCCGAACCCATGGACCAAAATGGTTAGATTTAAATAGCGATGACGGCTATTGCAAAAAAGCGAATTTGCGATAATTTCAAGATCCTAGCTCCTTTAGTTTTTGAGTTATCGTGCGGGCGGACATACATAGCTAAATCGATTTTTTTTTTCGATTTTGATCCGATCCATACACTTGAGTCTATATCTACCCCCCTCCTTCTCTGCGTCACAAACGTAATGGCAAATTTATTATACTCTTTGACTATATAGTCATACGGGTATAAATATACAAATATATAATATAAGCAAAATAAATAATATTACTTATAAATTGATAGAAAGTCTGGTTCACATGTCATACATACATGTAATAAATTAAATAAATAATAAAAAAACAAATACATATTAACATATTTATTATGTCAGTAATTTTTCGAATCACTCAAATTAAGTTGTCATATTTAGCTGTCATATTTTTGAACAGCCGATTTAAACTCATATTTAGCTATCATATGTTTTGTCGTACAATTGAGTTTAAACTCAAATTTTTAAATTTGTACTTGTAATTTTTGTTTTGAAAAAGAGCAATTTGAGTTTAAGCTTAGTTTTTAAATTTGATGATAAATTTTATGATTTAAGTTATATTCGATTGTCAAAAAAATTACATATTCGAGAAACGACTGAACGACTGTCAATTTGATTTGTCAAACTTAATTCGATTGTCATAAAAAATAGCTGGGGAAATTGATCATATAACGTAAGATTCATTAAAAATGATTTTTTAACTAAAAAATATTTCAAATTTAAATAATAAAATTTTTAAAGAAGTTGCCAAAGTTTTTCAATTGTATTGTAACTGTATATGTCAAATAAATATCTAAATTCGGTTGGATGGGCTTAAAACCGTAGTGTTCTTAATAACCGTTTTTTTTTGTATACTGACATATAACTCACTTATCTTGTAAGTGTTCAAACTTTTCTTTAAAAAAAAGTTTATATATATAATATATATAATATATATATATATTATAACTTCATCTTATCTATAATTTTATAAATTTAATTGCAAGGTTACACAAATCTTAATAAAAATTCTGTTCTTTAATATATATGGTATTGTTCTTATTTATTTTTCTTTATAATTCCTCACTGTTCCGTTATTTTTTTTTCATTTTATAAACAAATTATAATATGTATATTATATATCTAATTCACTAGACTAGAAAAAAAAATGTTGTTATTAAATTACTTTACCACGTTTTGACCTTATTTTAAATTTAAGTTCAATTGAAAATAAACCAACTGTTTAAAGTTTGTAATTATTTTTTGAATTTTAAAAATATATAGTCTAAGTTCAATATAGTTAAAATATTAATTTGTGTAAAAATGGAAATTTCGAAAATTTTATTATTTAGCAACAAAATATAAAGTTATTTTAAATTAAAACCCCCCTTTATGAGAAAATTTAAATGTGAATTACAATTACAGTTCAAAATAGGTACATATTTTAAAATTCAATCCTAAAAGTATGCAATAAATTTTTTAGAAATTTCATTATAACTTTGTTTTTTTTAAATAGATGCTATTTTCAGGTTATTTTAAACCTGAAAATTGTATGAGGGTTCGGTAATTCATTAAGAGGACTTTAAAGTCCTTCACTTTATGAAAGGACTTATACATGTTTTGATAAAAAGATTTGAGGATCTGGAAGTTTTGCTCGAAGGAAAATATCACTACGAAATTGACATTTTTTATAACCTAAATATACTGACCTTAATTATACATACTTTTTATTTTTAATTTTTAAAGTTTCTTTGGAAGAAGAGTATTTTGAAAAATGATGAAATCAGTTAATCATAATCTTACTTCTTTAATTTAATTAATTTGGAACTTCATAAAATTTCTTATAATACTATGATACTTTCATGAAATGTATCTGCTGTTTGAGGTATAAGATACTGAATTGAGTATCTTATACCTCAAAGTTAAATTATTAGAAATTATTAGAAATTAAAAAAAGTAAATAAATTTGTATATTGTAAACATTTTTAAATATAAAAATCAAAGTTTACTCCCCACACAATCAACGTGATATACAATACTTTTAATTATAATAAAAAATTAAAATTTTTTTATTTAATTTTCTGAATATGACATAATTTTATTTTAAAATTATACAAGCATATAAAATTACTATAATTATAAAATAATTACAAAAAAAAAAAAACTGAAACAAAAGAAACAATATTTGATTTCCCAATATACATATCAAGTATAAATTTTTTATTTTATTTATTTTTTTCGTCATTGTAATTTTCTGCCATGCACAGAAACCAATTAAAAATCTCTAACTTCAACACCAGTCACCACACAACAAATCCCCAAGTCCTCAGTATGGAAAAATTGCAACAATTTAAATAAAAAAAAAAATAATAATTGCATTTCTTTATATTGATGATGCCAGTCCACTTCGTCAGTTTTTTTTTAAAAATCATAAATTTTTACTTTAGTGTAGAATCGTTCCTGCAATTTAAGGAGGAGCTTAAAATTTATCAGAGGAAATATTGCAAATAAAATAAACTATGTATATGATGTGCTTGGAAGTTATTGATATGATAATGTTACTCTGTTCATTTTATTCCGATTATTTATTTAATAAATTACTTTCATTACCAGTTTTTCAAAGAACTTAAGACAGCGCCACCATCAATCCGATTAATTCCAACCTCTTTGTAATATTAGTTTTAATTTGTAATAATGGGTTTAAAAACCAGTTTTGGCACAACAATTTTTGGTTCTTTTAGTTAAACGGTTCCGAGTGCTTGACTAAGAAATCTACACTGAGACGAGATTACCCAGGTGCAACTCACCAAAGAAATGGGACACACTGGGACATAATTAATTAATTCAATAGCGATGCAAAGTCTGTTTTCTTTATCTTTTCAAATTTGGTATGACTGATTGCCTTTAAGTTTTTTTAATATTGAATGTATGAAAAAAAAAAACAAAAATTCTTTAGCCCTTTCCTACCTGGCGGACTATGGTATAAAATCATGCAGCACAACTAACTAAAACTTATCTTGTTTTCTGATGCAGTTTTAAAGAATGGTTTTTATAGAACTGTATATATGAACTAGGAAGAGTGTAGTTGAGTGGATTGTGTCATACCCGTATGATCATAAAGTACCCGTATGATCATAATATCGACATTATATCATCATATATATGTCCACCATAATATCTACAATATTTTATACAGAAGTTGTCCATTAAAGCAAACTACTATTGACAAAATTTCAAAAATCCAAATTTTTTATTATTTATCGAGTAATGCACATGTGAAACATGAAGTTGTATGGCAACTACTCGAACCCGTTGCGGTAGACCAACCAAATTTTGAATAAGCTTTGGCCATTAAACCAAACTACTTTTGGCAAAATTTCAAATATCCAGCTATGTATAGAGTTATTTTCATATAAAAAAAAGAAGTTGTATGGCAGCTACTTGACCCGTGGAACATTGACTTATATGGTATAAGAGTTTATACGGGTTTAAAAATAAAATTAAATATTTGGAAAAATTTGTTGCAATATCGGAGAATTCTGCTATTAGTTATTATTGTGTTTTTATTTTTTTTTTAATCTATTAAAATTTCTATTTACTTGACAATTTGTAAAAAATTAATAAAAAAAATATTTAAATGAACATTATCTCAGCGTGTAATCAGTATTTAATACTGGAAAATAAAAATAGAGATTCATAATTCATTTGCAAATTTTCCAATAAATAAATAATATGTATATATTTTTTAATTTAGTTTTATTATTGTCAACGGATGTTTTTATATACATTTTATATATTTTTAATTGTTTTGCTTTAAAATCCAATTTAAAAATTTATCCATTCAGTGGAAAAAAAACTTTATATGTATAATCAATACGGTCGTATGACAATTTAATATTTCCTAGAATAATGTAACATAAAGTTTTTTTTTTGAAATTGCAACACTTGAAAATTCACAATAAATTTGTTATAACTAAGCTTAGATAATCTCTCATTACATATAGTAGATTTTCACTTATTTTGTAAATTTTAATCTGACGTTTAGATACTGTTGCTATGCATTGTCGCTTTGCTAGTTTTAAATGTCAATTTACTGTGTAAGAACAAAATTTGGTTCGAATATTATCTTGCCAGCCCATTTAAAAAAATAAACGAGAAAGGAAGGAAATGCTTCCGGTTTTGTTTATTTTTTTAAATTTTTTGACATTAAAATTATGACTTTGAAGTTTAAGCACTGTCAAAACAGTGCTGTCTTAGGTTTCTCTTTGCCGTATCGTCTTGTACGGTCTGCGTTATAGGTGTTACAGTAGATAATGACAATATGTAAACGATAGGTTATTGAAATTCTAATTATTTATTTATTATTATTTATTATATAAATTTAATTTATAGGCTAAGTTTTAATTGCTTCAGCATTAGTTACCTACATCCTGCTTTGGGTTTTAGGAATGAGTCACAACTTGCAATTAAAAACGAGGAAGGTTATAATTGCCCTTGTCAACTTTTAGATACTCGTGCATATCCACAATGATATATAAAATAAATAAGAATTTCTCATTTAAAAAATAACCAATTTTATATGATATAATTACCTACTTTGGTGTTCAATTGAAGTGTTTGACAGAAAATTCAAAATATTTGTTTTTTATATTTAATCACAAAAAGAATAAATAAAAAAAGATGAATTTAAAAAAAAACAATGCTCCGACCTGGATTTGAAACGAGACGTTTTGATTGAAAGTCGAATAAAATCATAAAACGATTAATAATTTAACAACATTTTGTTTGTTTTTCTATTTGGTTTCTATATAGTTATTAGTTTGGAAAATATTCATATCAGTTCAAAAAATTTGTATGGCAGCTACCCGAAACCTTTGTCTGAATTTAAACAAAAACAATAGGGAACCTACAAATTGTCTAAAAATTACTTTGTGTAAGTTTCGACGCTCCAGTTCAATCCCTCTTAATACAGAATCTGACATTTATCAAAAAGTTCGCAACCTATGTACTGTTCCCGGGGTTCTGTCATCATAATTTTAATTTATATTATATAATTATATTTTAAAAAAAGTACTTCACATTTAATACTTAATTTTCAGTACTTGAATTTTGAAAAATACTGTATCTATTTTTTGTATTTAAAGAAAAATGTTACAATAGCACTCATTTTATGTACATATTTATATATATATTATATATATAGTATACTATAATATATAATTGAAAAAAATTAACAGGAAATCCTTCTTATTTATTCTTCCAATCATCAGATTTTCTACATCCTATTTTCGTCCTTCAAATACAAGGCAAAAAAAAGAAACAAATGCACTTTTTAAAATTGCTTATTCACTAGCTTTTACTTTCTATACCTATTTTTTTTTTTTTTATTTTTTTTAATTTTAATTTTCTATTATTAATAGATTCTCTTGGTTGAAATTATTTAAGTGGATTAGATTAAAACAATAAGAAGAGAATGACTGAACAAAAAAAAAGCAAAATATAAATATAAGTTAAAAAAAAAAACAACAAAATAAAAAATATGAAATTCTAATTTTAAGATCCTGAAAGAAAAACACAAAAAAAAAAACAAAAGAAAAAACTTAAAGTAAAAGAAAATTACAAGATTGTAATCTTGACACTTAAGATACAAGCTTCTTAAATAGATAATAACATAATTTCTTTTATCGTTTCTGATGAACATGGTTGATATAACCTACTTTTAAAGAATTTTTTTTTTTTTTTTTTTTTTTTTTTTTAAGAATAAAATGAATGAATTTTTTATTAAAAAAAAAATCGAACGAATTTTGCTTTTTTACACAAGGAAGAAGTTAAATTAAATAAGACACGAAAATATAACAACAAGTATTTGATGAGGAAAAACTTGAGAGAGAACAAATTGAGTACTTGAGTATTTCCTATAGTACCTACTAGTTTAAAAATTTTTTTTTTTTTTTATGGGTAATGGACAATTTTTGTTTTAAATTTCGTGTTTTAAAATTTCGTGTCCCTAAAACTCGCACTTTTTATAATTTTGTAGTTTAAATCCTATATACATATATGTAAGAAATACAATTAAGAAGGATTTTAGAGTTAGTTTTAATAATTTGTTTAGCGACGGCTTGGGAGTGGCAGCCCACATTATTTTAATTACTTTGTTGTTAACTTATTATTTATAAAAAAAAGTTAGGAAGGATTTCAGAGGTGGATACTAAATTAGGGTTCCAGTTACTTGTTTACCGGGGGTTTGGGGTCAGCAGATACATTATTTTAAATGCTTTGTTGTTAACTTATTATTTATAAAAAAAAGTTTGGAAGGATTTCAGAGTTGGAATTAAAAGTCAGAAATGCAGCTTTTTCCAGAATATTTATATTTGCCTTTTACTAAATATGTGTATTTATTTAAGTGGAAGTTTTTTTTTGGAACTTCGTATCCAACCTGTATAAGGTTTTAAATCGCGAGATTTTGACACACGAGATTTTGAAACACGAGATTTTGACACGCGAGATTTTGTACTCAACCCAATTTTTTGCATATAAACCTAAATATATAAAATGGTTCTTGTTGTCACGAACTTTGTTTAAGTTCTGGCTAAAAAAAATTAAATAATTTTGTAGTATTTTGTACTTAAAAAATAAAAAAATCATTTTAAACCTTAACTATCTATTTGTTTTTTTTTTTTTGAATTTTCTTTTAAATGAAATTGAAAAATATAAATCTTTAAAATATTCCCTAAATATTTTTTTTTAAGTTTTATTTACCGAAGCTGTTTTGAACTTAAAAATAAATATTATCAAAAAAAAAAATGATCATTTTATAGGGTAACAGTTACAATTATTGACTATTAAGTTTTTGATGAATATAATAATATGATTTTATAGTCTAAGTATATATATTTCCTAGATTGTTAGATATATACTTATTCATGTTACAAGTAGAATTTTTATATATAATAGTATCTTAAATAATATTTTATTATAATTTTTAAATTCGGTCAAGCGAACATTATTTACCTTTTGAAGTGTAGTGTGCATAGTTATACTTGAAATTTTGATATCAATTTTTGTTCATTAAATTGTTAACTACACTTCAAACACTTCAGAGAACTCAGTTAAGAAACATATTTTGCCTTAATTCTACTTATTAAAGAAAATTTAAAATAAAAAAATTATTTAGTAAATTTCTACCTAAAAATATGCAAAAAGTATATAATGTATTTCAGTCTCTATTAGTTTTTTATGTGTGCAAATTGCAAATGTAGCAGGTCCGTAATATAGAAGATTTTTAATATTTAGAATTTTTTTTGTGAAATTATATTTTATTACATTTTTTTTAATATAACTTTTATGTATAATTATATATATTAAGTCAATATTCATGTGACATGTGTTCGTATCATGTCGGGTGAAAAGGTAAAATGTCCAAGATGTATACAAGGATCGTTCATGCATCAGAAATTTTAAAAATGACAATTGTTGGAGCAGAATTACAGTTTAAATATGATACAGTTTATTAGAAGAGATGTTTATTTTAAAAAAAGAAGCAGAATATCATATTTTAATTAAAGGCTGATACAAACTACGTGTGTTCTCTATATTAAAAGCTGTTGATTAATTAAGAAAAAGTAAATACTCTGCTTTGTTTTGGAAAGTGTTGACATCAAAAAGAATTTTATTTTAAGTGGCGCAAAATGATGGGATTCAATACCGGTTAGTACAAATTAACCAATCCTTGTAAAAATGGTAATTAAAAGATTTGTTGAAGTTACAAAACTTTTTTAAAGTTAGCTAAATTTCACATTAGCAACATTCCAATAGTTTTATGTTAGGTATATAGAAATACATAATATTGAAAAACATATTCACGGATTGTATAATTTTATGTTTTTCAAATATGGTATGGTATATAAAAAAAATCAATATTACAAATATAATTTAGTAGATAATTAATTAATATATGACATAATTTTAAGTTGTTTCTTATAAATTAATTTTAAAATATTTATTTTTTATACATACTACATGTATATGAGTATTTATTATTATTATATTTAATATTATATTAATTATATATATTTTCGAATTCGTATTGAATCTATATTATTTATTATTAATAAAAATAAGTTTTCTTTCAATTGTACTAATGACAAAATATATATATACATATATAAAGATATATATACCATTCTTTTAATGAAAATTTTCATTTGAGGTATGACAAAAAAAAAATTTTCCAATATAAAACAAATGAAAATCATCCTCTATATATAATCTTTTAATTAAGATATGAAATGATTTTAAGAAATGACAAACATAAAATATAATAATTATTTATTTTTTCACTATATACATATGCTTCAATATTAAATTACACTAATACAAATAATATATAAAACGAGGAAGATTATAGTTGTCCTTGTCAACTTTTAGATACCCGTGCATACCCACTATGGTGTATAAAATAAACCGTAATTTACTTCCCTTATACATTTAACTCATTATCCCATAATTTTGGCTTAAAAAAAAAAAAAAACCATAAAAAAAAATTTTTAATTCATTGTCCCATAATTTTAGCTCAAAAAAAGAAAAACAACAAAAACAACCATAAAAAAAAAAATATTTGAATTTATTATTCCATAAGTTTTGCTTAAACAAAAAAAAAAAAAAAATTGGCCCACCCTAAAAGTCCAGTGGTCCGAGTGATGTCCAACTTTGCCAAGTAACTTGCCCTTTCGCTTTACATTAGATTCACAGTTATTAAATCGAAAACTTTGTATGGCAGCCCCCGAAAATGGGGCAGTATTTTGAAAGTGCTCGATTCATTATATAACTAACTGTGTGTAATTTTCATCCTCGCAGTATAAATAGTTTTGAAGAAATTCATATTGGTGTAAATAAGTTGTATGGCAGCCCCCCGAAAATGGGGCCCTAACATTTTGAAACTTCATATAATTGCTCGATTCATTATATAACTAACCGTGTGTAATTTTCATCCTCGTAGTATAATTAGTTTTGAAGAAATTCATATTGGTGCAAAGAAGTTGTATGGCAGTCCCCCGAAAATGGGGTCCTAAAATTTTGAAACTTCATATAAGTGCTTGATTCATTATAAAACTAAATTTGTGTAATTTTCATCCTCGTAGTATAATTAGTTTTGAAGAAATTCATATTGGTGCAAAAAAGTTGTATGGCAGCCCCCCGAAGCCTTGGTCCGATTTTAACCAAAAACAATAGGGAACCTAGAAATTGTCTAAAAATTATTTTGTGTGAATTTCAAGATTCTAGCCCTTTTAGTTTTTGAGTTATCGTGCTGACACACGGACGGACGGACGGACAGACACACATAGCTAGATCGACTCATTTTTCGATTCTGAGCCGATACGTACCCTTGACACTATATCTAGCTCGTCTAGATCGATGCGTTACAAACGGAGGAGCAATTTTAATATACCCGATGTTATATATGTATGCACGGGTATAAACACATATGATAATAGTTATTTATATAAAATTTATATTAGGTATATAATAAACATAATATATTAAAATGAAAATTTCATAGATAATAAATTGGTACAATATTAGTATAGATGTTGATTCTCTTTTTTTCTAATTTATATTTTATACATATAGCATATTCAAATAAATACAAAGTAAGGTCAAAAGTTTTTCAGAATTTTTTAAAACTATTTTGAAAAGATTTTTTTTTTTAAAGATGACAGTTGATGATAAAAATAATCAATGAAATTTAATAATGATGGGTTAATATCACACCGGTTCAGAAAACTGAAATACTTAATAAAATTTTTAAAAATCCTAAAAGCTAGCTCCTACATGCAGTTGTCTATCATGAAAACCAATCTAGTAAGTTATTTTTTTGACTGCATATTTGCGAAATCGGACTATGGGATCGGATTCTGCAACTGCAAGGGCTAACGAACATATATCCAAAAAAAAACGATAACTCAAAAACTAATAGAGCTGCTATCTTGATGAAATTTAAACTCTAGGTTACTAGTACTGAAAGTGCGATTCAAAAACATCAAATGTGAAGAATTAGTTGAAGCATTTCTGAACTATTTCGGTTTAAACAAAGACTAAATCCATTTTAAACTACAGGTAAGGAGGCAATATTGAAGCAACAAAGCAAACAAATGGAAATGGGTAGATTGTAATTTCCCCAAGCTAAGAAATGATTGTAATAACATAAATCGCATGGCCCTGGAATGGAAACTCAAGAAATCAAAGAAAAAAGGCGTGTCCAAATGAAAATGCAGGATGATAAATCAACTAAATCAATGAAATCTCATTTTGGGAGAATGTGAGCAGCAGCGAGAAACTATGTAAGATAAAGGTATAAAGTGGAAGCCTTAAGCCTTGAACTTGCAGAAAGCGGGCGGACGAATTCCGGGTGTTTTTTTTAAATATATCAAAAATATAGATTTTCAAACAATTGGCATACAAAAAAGTGATAAGCGGGCGAAAAATTATAAACCCGTTTGATTGCAAAAAAAAAACGGCCGGCCTTACGCTTTCTCGCGGAATGATTAATGTTTAACTTGATTAATATCATTTTCATAAAAACTTAGATGTATTTTTAATATTATATTGGTTGAGCAATTAATATAAAACTAATATTTATATTAAAGGTATTGCTGCGGAAAATTGAAAAATATTGGAATGATGCGTAAAATTAAAAATAAAATTTTTGAATATTTTAAATAGAAATTATTAAAATAATAGAATAAATAATAAGGCAGAATTTCTGTTTGAAATTAAAATTTATAATAATTAAAATAAAATAAATAATCAAATTTTTGTTTTTAATTATAGTTTTTCTTTTTTATTTTAGAAACTAATGAATATTAACAAAATCGTTCCTCTGTAAAATATAATTAATTATTAATATGAATAATTAGTTATCATATGATTATACGATTTTACTAAATAAAATTCATTAAATATTTATACAAGTATTAATTTTCATTTTAATTAAATTATCTGTCATTTCAATTATAATGAAATTATTAAATTACCTAGATGTAAGAATAAAATCTTAGAAAATAACAGTTGTATTGTATTTGTAATAATAATATTTAAAATGTTTTAATTAGTTATTAATATTTTAATGTAATTAAAATAAAATTCTTTTAACTTTGTAATTTGAAAACAAGTTATCACAGTAAATAGTATAGATAGAGTATAGTTCTTATTACAATTGATCCTAGGGTACAAAAATCTGAGCACTAGAAGCTAAAAAAAGCAAGGCTTTTAATTGAACAAAATAATACCAAAGAAGTTGGACTATAATCTCAATTCACAAAACTAGAATTTGTAAATGAGAAAGTTAATTGAATGAGACATCCGACCTTTTACTATTCATATTCCAGGGAAAGAGAAGTTTGAATGGCTGTAATTAAAAGTCGTGGACTGGTACGAATATTTTAATAAAATAATTTTCAATAATTATCTTATGGATCAATGATAAAATAAATTTTCACAGGCTTTTAAACTGGCTTTCGAAAGCCACGCCAAAAGCAAAGTCAAAGTGTCCAAGCAAAAGGCACAAAGCCATTATCAAACACTATCAAACCATATTTTGGAGTGCTGGTTTGACTCCTGCCCATGATTTTCTTTCTGTTTGTATTTCTTTTTCTGTGGTTCTGCCTCAACTCTTTTTGGGTTTGCCCACTCTTATTTTTCCCTGGAGGTTCCAATCTAATGCCTGTTTAGCAATGCGGAGTATGTGTTCTCTTATTAGTATGTGTTCAGTTCATCAGTATTTCGTTTTTCTTTCCTGATTCCGGATAGGTTTTTGTTGCGTTATTAGACACAATTCTTCATTAGTTATTCTCAGTAGTCAGAAGATTTTCTAAATAATGCAAATTAATTGTTGATGTAATTTTTTTATATGGTGCACGTTTATCAGCCAGGTTTCACTGTCATATGGAAGAATTGATTTCACGCTGGAGTCGAATATTTTGTTTAGATATTAGACTGTTCTTCCCAGTTGGTTTAGCCTGTTTGTTATATTTTGGCTGTATCTTCATTTTTGCTTTTATGGTCCTCAAATAATTGAAGTTTTCCATATCTTTTATTGATTAGATTTCAATTTGGATGCTAGTTGTGTTAGTCGTATTTATTATCATCACTTTTTTTTTACTCATATTTATTTGAAGCCCTACTTCACCTGCACATTCTTTCAGTCTATTGATTTTTGCCTCAAGGTTCTGACAAGTGCGTGTGTGTAGGATAAATCATCTGCATAATCCTAGGTCTTCGAGTTTGTTTATGAAGTGCCAGTTGAGGAGAGTTCCATTTTTTAGAATTATTGATTCGCTCGTTATTCTTATAAATTGTAGAAAATGTTTTATGGACAGGTGACAACATAATATTTACAATTTAATTACAATTAAAATTTTGCTATTAAACTTTGTAAAGATTCCTGCTTTCGGAATTTTCGAATTTATACAAAACATCGTAGTCACATAAAAAAAGTAGTTAAGAGGGCATGAAAGTTTAATGTGTACAAAAGGAGTAATAAAATTAAAACTAAGAAAAAATTTTACATACTTACTTCTTTCTGTCACTTTTATCCGTTATATCGCACTCATTAGATTTTTAGGCGACTTGATTTTTTTTTATGTTAGCCTTACAGGCTACAATCTTATTAGTTTAGCTTCAATACTCCGATTTCCAATAACGACTTCAACTCATAGAGTTCCAATGTTTACCTACACTTGAGATATTTACTCAAAACCTAAGGTTTTAAAAGTACTCTTAAATTTAATTATAATTAAAAATAATATTCCAAGAAAACAATTTGCTTTTTTTTTTTTTTATTAAAGTATATTTTCCTAAAAGAAAAACTAAATAAACTTTATAAAAGGAATTAAAAACAAAAATAAAACAAAATTAATTATTTATGAAAAAGTTAACAAGTTTTCTATTATTTTCCAAATGTAAATTGTGACACAAAAATAATTGTATATATAGTGGAAAACTAAACTTTTGAGCAAACTTTAAGGTTGTCTTTTGTTTATCTTTGGTTTGTTTTGATTTATAAATATATATATATATATATATATATATATATATATACATATATACATATAGAATTTTTATTTTATATATAATATGACCAACAAAATATATAACAGTTATTTTTTTTTTAGTTTTTTATAAACGTTTAAATATATATATATATAATATAGTTAAGTTATATATATATATATAATTTACTAAATTTAGATTTAATTTATATTTAATTATATACTAATATCTATACGTAAAATTGATTGATAATTCGATTGCTTCTAATTGATAT
The DNA here is from genome assembly GCA_963082915.1 of Dolichopus griseipennis. Taxonomy (NCBI): domain Eukaryota; kingdom Metazoa; phylum Arthropoda; class Insecta; order Diptera; family Dolichopodidae; genus Dolichopus; species Dolichopus griseipennis. The sequence goes on along the minus strand of OY720444.1, from coordinate 71,949,146 downwards.
TTGTTACTTAAAAATTTTTTTCAAAAATAAAAATTTAAAAAAAAATTGTGTCCCACTGTTATTTTTTAACATTTTATGTTATGTTATGTTATATTTTGTTTACTAAACTTTTTTTAAAATTTTTGTTATGTTTCACTTTCTGTTACAACAATTATATGTTCTAATGGTGTTGCTGCAACTAATTCAGTTTCATTTACAATTGAATCAACATTTTTAGATGTGGATGGAATTTCAATATTTGATAACACAGATGTTGTAATTATTGTTTCCTTATTTGGTTGATCTGTTGATGAAATTGTTTGATCATTTAATGATATCATTGAAGAAACATTTGGTACATCCATTGATTTCCAATTGCCAGAAGTTGCATTCAATTTCGTTTTAACTTTTGGTGTATCTTGTTCTTCGAGAGCACTTAAACTACTGGTTGGTAATATTCGATGTGGAAATCTTGGTGAACCTTTAACACGTTCACGTAATGTTAATTGATTATTTTGCATAAATATTGATGATCTTCTACCAGCTGGTAATTGAAAATTAACTTTTGTTTCATGAGGCTTCAAATAGCAGCCCAATTTTTCTTTTGATATTGATTTATTGCATAAAAATGTAGGATCTGCTGTAGTACGATCAATATCTGTACTACTTTTTGCTAAACTACTTATATTATGTGATTTTGGTTCCAGATTTTTATTTGTATTATATAATGCATTACATGATGCAGTTGTTTCTGAACTTGGTATTAAACGACTAAACATATTCATATGACTTTTAAATGCTGCCTTTAAACCAGTTTGATTATTTGACAGACTGGTGGATGAACCTCTATTACTAGTCGAATGACGTGAAAACATACCACGTATACGATTAATTAAACCACCTTTGGATTCGGTTGCTTGTTGATGAGCTAAACGCAGATTGAATAAATCTGCTGCTGGCAGAATAACGTCGGCAACAGATCGTTTATCTTCTAGATGGGGATGTGATGAAAATGTTACAGATCTTCTCATCGGTACTTGCATATATTCAGCTGATGGCCAACTGGCTCTTGGTATAACTGGTGGCAGCACGGATAACAAAAGATATGGTAAACCCCCGGTTATACTGGGTGTTCTGGATTTTGGTGCTGAAGCAGTAGCACCAACAAAACAAATTGATGCAGCAGTTTCCGCCATTATATTTATTTCAGGCTATAAGGATTTTGTTTTTGATTTTTTTTTTAAATTTTTAAAATTTTTTGTGTTAAATATTAATAAAGTACTCACTTTGTTCTGCAGGAAGAGTGAAATGTCCGATGATGTGCTAGCTGATGAATTACTATCTAATAATTTTTCTAAACGATGAATTTCAGCATCCAGTGCTAAAATTTCTCTTTTATAAACTCGATTTTGTACTTCAACTCTATATTGAAGTTCACGTTTATCATCAATAACAAAACGTCTTGTATTACATTCCATTTTTAAGCCCATGCTGTGTATTACAGGATCAACAACGTCATCTAAATTGAATATGCAAATAAAGTAAAAATGTCAATATAGTGAAAAAAAAAAAAAAAAAAAAAAAAAAAACAAACAATAAAAACACCATTAATGGAAAACAAAAAAAAAAAAACAAAAACTAAATAACAAAATATATGTAAATTAAGTTAAAAGGATCCAAAAAATGTTCTTCTTTATGTTCCTTTGACAACCGGCTTATAAATATATATATATACTAGTACATATATATATCTATTGTATATGTATAAAAATGCGAGTATCTTCTCTCTTGTTTTATAAAGACTTTTTAATAACAGAAAAGAAAAAAAAAAAAAAAAAAATTAAAATTTACATGCCATTATGGTGATTTTTTGCTTATATAATTTTCCACAACAATAAAAGGTGTTAATCCTTAAGTACGCCTCATCTGCCTTTCCAATATTTTATGTTGGTTTCATGTTTTTTTTTGTTTCTGTTACTCAACCCTCTCAAATCTTTTTTCTTTATTCTCCTACTCACTTCCGAATTGTTCTCCCTCCATCCTACTTATATGAATATAATTTGATTCCAGAAGACTGTTTAAGGATTCAATTTTTTTTTATAAGGAGTTTAAATATGTATACATAATGATTTAATGAAAATTGTTTGGTATAATTAATTTTAATGTCAATCTGTTGAAAAGAAATGATTTAGTGAACAGTGTATACGATATTTCTTTAAATCTTTTCAATTCCTTCCTCCTCCTCCTCCTCCTCTGATTTTTTTTTGTCGAAACTATATTGTAATTTAACAATCTCAGAAGTGTAATTAAGTTGTCTTTAATTCCGATACAAAAATGGAAAAAAATGAAAAAAAAAAACTTGAGATTCAAAAGGAATATTGAAGTATGAAAAATCTTTAATCGGGGTATACATTGTATTGTATACATTGTATTTACATTGTATTTAGATTGGTGGTGTATTATAAAGGTATTAGGTTTTACCTTAGTAAAGATGATTACTCTTTAGTAATCATGCTCCTCTTTATATACGAATTGGATTTGATTTTGTACAGTAAATTTGAATAATTATTATATGAAGTGGTTTTTTATACCCGTATGACTATATAGTGAAAGGGTATAATAAATTTGCCATTACGTTTGTGACGCAGAGAAGGAGGGGGGGTAGATATAGACTCAAGGGTATGGATCGGATCAGAATCGAAAAATAAATCGATTTAGCTATGTATGTCCGTCCGTCCGTCCGTCTGTCGCTGTTTAAATCCACCCATTTTGGTCCATGGGTTCGGGTAGCTGCCATACAACTTCTTTTTTTAGTGTGTCTGAAATTTTGCAAAAGTAGTTTAGTTTCATGGCCAAAGTTTCTGCAAAATTTGGTTAATCTACTGCAAAGGATTCGAGTAGCTGCCATAAAACTTCTTATTTTATATGAGCATTACTTTATACCTATTGAAGCTGGGTGTGTGAAATTTTGCCAAAAATAGTTTAGTGTAATAGCCAAAGTTTCTGCAAAATTTGGCTGATCTACTGTAGCTGCCATACAACTCCTTCTTTTATATGAGCATTACACTACACTTAATAAAGCTGTATGTTTGAAATTTTGCCAAAAGTAATTAAACAGATGATATAATGTATATGTTACGGTTATACGGGTATCCCAGAGTTGACACAGTCTACTCTACTACACTCTTCCTCGTTTTTTTTAAAAAAGTACAAAATAAATATTTAAAAGTTCGTATCTAGAGTTCGTATAAGAGTCATTTCAGTTTTTGCTTTGTAAACGCATAAAACTAATTTAAATAACTATTGACTTAGTTAAGCGTTCGAAAATTAAAATCTTTAGTTAAAATTGATTTAATATTAAGTTTTCAATTTCGAAATTAAATATTTTATTACTTTTCTTACATATTAATTAAAAAATTTAAATAATAAAAGAAGCAATTAAATAAGAATACAAATTAATTTAAATCAAGTTTATTTATATATATATATATATATATAAACACTTACTTCTTGCTAAGATATCATGTAATTTTGGTATAAATAATAAACATAATGTTGCTGTTGTTGATGTTAAAATGAATGTTGTAATTGTTATAAATGCTAGTGTAACACGTCCTGATATTAAATTTGCCAATACAACAACAATAGCACTTGTTATAACAACACTATATACAGAAACACCAATATATTGTGAATCATTAAGAGCTGGAATTTTAACATGTCTTGTTTCCCATGCCATATAAACACCAACAATTAATAGAAGTCCTTTATAAGCATATAATGCACCCAGCCAACCTTGTGTATGTTGTGAACGGCAAACTTCAACCTGGTAAAATGGTACAGAGGAAACAATATGAAAGAATGAAAATTTTGTTAAAAAATGAGAAAATTAGAAACACTGAAGAATAATAATAAATAAGAGAAAAGAAAATATAAAATTATTATATGAAATAAAATCGATAAGTTTTTTTTTATTGTTATTATTATTATATGAAAAATATTGTATACAAGTGATCCTTCCTTTTATAGAACCAAATTATTGTATATTGTATAAAATTTATGGCGCCGTGAAATAACGCCATAATGGAATATATTTTATTTTATTCGAAAAATAATACCAATCAGTATCTCACACACGCACAGATATTCTGTAAAAGGGAACAATCCTAATCCTACTCTGAATCCTACTCTAAATCACTCCTAATTCAGAATCTCACATATACATATATTTCAATATTCTGGGAAAAGCGTATAACATTTATTTTGAATCCAATTCTAAAACTCCTTCCTAACTATTTCAATAACAAAGTGATTAAAATAGTGCAAGCTGCCACTTCCCAACTCCCGCTAAACATATATTGGAACACTATACTATTATACTGAAATACTGAATTTGTAACCAATATTGTAAAAACAACCACCAAAAATTAAATTTTTCTAAATAATATATATCTTAACAAAAAAGTAATGAATTTTGATTTTTTTTGGGTTCAATCATTTGTTTAACGGGGTTTAGCGGCGGCAGACCCCGCTATCGTAAAAACTTTGTAACAAAAATATTTATGTAAGAACAATAATTAGAAGGGTTGGTTTCAAAGGTGTTGGGTTCAAAATCAGGGAATTCCATTAGTCCAGAATATTTATATATATTGTTAATACAAGACTGGAGGCATTAGGAGGGATTTTAGAGTTGGATTCAAAAGCAGGGAAATACGCCTTTTACAGAATACATAGTTATATATACGTGATATATGAGATTCTGTATATGTGTATATGTCAGATACTCAATTAGGAGGGTTTTTGGAGTTGGATTCAAAATCAGGATTGCCGCTTTTTCTAGAATATTTAATACCTATTAAATTTTAAAAGAGGTTTTTTTTTGGAATTTTTATTTATAATTATTTTTGTTTGAAAAATTAAATTGCTATTATTTTCACAAATAAAATTACATTTTTAAAAAGGAAATAAAGCCATGTGGCTTTATTTCGCAATTATATGCGAAAAAATTGACGATATGGCTTTATTTCTCATTCAAAAGCGAATTAAAGCCATTATGGTTTTATTTCGTATGGCGTTATTTCACGGCACCAAAATTTATAGTGTATTAATAGTGTTAAAGATTATTATAAGTTTTTGTATATTTCAGCTATTCTTGTCATAAGTATGAATTTTGTTATCTAAAAAATTTTTCAAAAATATATATATACTGGAAAGATTTTTCAATCAATTTCATTTTTAAACTAATCGTGTATAAGCCCTTGTATATTAAAAAAAAAATTTTATTATTAATTGGGAGCTTAAGATGAGTGGAAAATTTCTTTTAATTTTTTTTTTTGAAAATTTTGGGATAATTAAACAATCTAGTTTTTAATTTGAGTGATCAAATTTATTATGTTATAAGTAGTTCGTGAATTTATTATGATTTATAATACGAGTACAGTCAACTTAAATTACTTTTTATTTAAGGGTGCGTTTATGTTGGAGCTGCGATAAATGATAAGAGCGTCGATAAGAGCATAGGGTAGAAAACTATATACATGATTTAAATAGAGGTGTTTATATTGGAGCATCGCTTTGATTATTGATAAACAATATTAATTTTGTACGGGCTTATTGACAATTTTATCACTTATCGCAGCACTAACATAAATACAACCTTACGCTCTTTTTGACGATCTAATCACTTAACGCAGCATCAACATAAACACAGCCTTAGAGTGAGTTCAACAAGCTAGGTAGTACCATAGAGACATGCGAAGAAATTTGATATGCAAATTCTACGTGAAACAGTACTAGTACATATAACATCGAAAATGTCCTTGATTCAAATTGATGAATTGATTCTACATTTGGTAAATATTATACTAATTATATAATTGAGTTATGTTATCCCTGTGTGTGAGTTATATTCTTAAATTAAATTATTTGTTTGTATTTATTATTATTATGTATTTTTATTGCCCAAGGACGAATAACTGAATCAAATTGAAAACCAAAACAAGTTCAAATCTTA
>OY720444.1:71863845-71942954 GCA_963082915.1 Dolichopus griseipennis | reverse complement strand
TATGTATTTTTATTGCCCAAATTAAAAACCAAATAACGGGTTCAAATCTCAACCCAACTTCTATTCGGATTTGTAGTGGTATTCTTCGACAAAGCTGTTGGCATACTAAACACTATATCACCTATGCGATATTCAGTTTTCTAATGCATTAGACTTTAGAAATTTTTAACAAAATTACATTCAAATTATACGGTATTAATTGAATATAATATATATTTTTGTTTGATTCGGTTTTTTTTGAAGATAATTCCAGCAAATTATAAATAGCAAAATTGCCAACTTTTGGAAATAAAATGGATGGTAATAAACTGCATATTTTTTCAGTTCTAACAGCAAACTTATTGCTATAGCCAGTAGAATACCACTTAGGTAGTTCCATGTAGTAGGAATATGAATCTACTGCCCCTCTGGTGGTTCGTTGTAATTGTTGGAGAGGAGATTTCAGTGATTTTATTTCAATTCAACAAGTGTCATTTCCTACAAGATATCTATGGTAACCAGGTAGGACAACTTTCCAAAAATATATATCCTTAATGGTGTATTTCATCATTTAAGGACGAAAAGGGCATTTAAATAAATCCTTTTGTTTTACTGCTTTTCTATATAAATCATTATATGTGTTGATCCTTTAGATCAGTCCGGTGCAAACTTTTTTGACATTCGGGCCATTCTTACAACCTGAGTATAGCAATGGGCCGCATGAAATGCTATGATTAATAACATGAATTTAGAAAAATATATATAATATGTATATTTAAATTTAAATACAAAATAATTTTATATTTTATTCATTAGCATGAAATTCCACAAGAACATAATATCCAAAAATCTTAATTGTGTATATGGTTGGTATGGTTACAAATATTTTTTGTGGTTACTATTGCTAAGTTGCAAATTTTTTGTCTGTTTTAAATATTTTTTCCTAATGATAAAAAAATATATATAAATGTACGAAAAGTTAATGTTGATCTTGTGTTTTTTGTGAATAATGAATTGCAGTTTAATTAAAAAAATTGTAATTTTTAAGTTTCACATTTATATTTTTTAACAAGTACAAAATATCTGAGACGCAAAAAGATTTTGAAGTTAATCCGAGATTTTATACTTACACCTAAGGCTATACAATTTATGTTATATGTTAGAAATAGAAAACTTTACTCCACGAAACGTACATAATTGTGGTTTTATGTTTAAAAAAAAATTATATTTTGAAAAAATTAAAAAAAAAATATTATGAAATAGTATAAAAAATATATTATTAAATGGGCCGCACAATATCTTTTTTGGGCCGCAGTTTGCACGGGTCTGCTTTAGATAAACACATATATATTTGCTGTTTTTATATAAAAATCCAATCCTTTTAAAATTTTAACTGAGTTTAGCTATTCTTTGGATTACAACTAGTATTCAGCACAATTAACACATTTGCAAGCTCTAATTATTTTATGCACATTAGATTTTTTTAAGCATATCTTTTTTTTAAAGACTTTTTAAATTGCATGCGTTAAATAAAAATTAAATTGATTAAAAATATCTTTCAAGTGTATATTTTTTTTTTCAGATTCCCAAAACAAAGGAAAAGATTATTATTACTATTTTTTTGTTCCTGATGTTCAAAAAAGTTTTTATAGATATCCGAATATAATCCAGCTTTTCACTATTATCTTTTAGATACATAAATGCAATATAATAAAAAGGAAATAATAAAAAAAAAATAAAAATAATAAAAAAAAATATTATAAAAATCTTGTAAAACTAAATATGTACTATGTATGTATACATAAGGATAATACAAAGTATCCTTCCTTCAACAACTATTACTTAAAAAAAAAATAAAAGAAAACAAATAAAAAAAAATAAAAATAAAATAAAAATGTAATCAATATCATATAAAAATTACAAATATGTACATTTTATAAATATTTAACTTATTTTTGTAACATTTTATAAAAATAACAAAATATTCCATTCAATACAAAATGTTATAAAAATTGTACATAGGTGTATAAATGCAAATTCAGATTTGAACATATTATAAATATATATAGATACTATCTACAAAATTTACATGGTGTCCGGGACTCAATGCACTACACTCAGTGATTGGGAGCATTAAAACAAACAAAAAATTGTACTGGAGGGAGGGGGGGGATGTATTGTGGATCTTTTTCGAGATATGAGGGATTAAACATTTTTAAGAGACTTTTCATAAAAAAATCAATAACTTTTGAACAAGTTTTGAACTGTAGAGAGATAAAAAAAATTCCATTTTGTAGAGTAAGTTGTCAGCTTTAATTTTTGTGCTTTAATGATCCCCAACAGATACCTAACAGTTACAAAGTTATGAAGGTTCAAAATGATTTAAAATAAAAAATTTATGTTTAAAACTCAATTTTCTTTTTAAGCACACTGTATTGGGGTACTTTTTATAGCATATTTTGAGACAGCTTTTCAAACCCATTTACAAAGTTATGAAGGTTCTACAGTAAGATGTTCAAAAGTTTGATTTGTTTTGATTGAAAAGTTTTTTATGAAAAGTCTCCTAAAAATCTTTAATACCTCATATCTCGAAAAGGTTCCACAATAGACCTCCCCTCCAGTACAATTTTTTGTTGATTTTAATGCCCCCAATCACTGAGTGTAGTGCGCGTACTTGAGTTCCGGACACCCTGTATATTTACATTTTAATAAATACATATATATATATATATATATATATATTAGATTTAAATATAGATATGTTTTTTTTTTTTATTTACCTGTGGCTGATAAACGACACTTCTGTCAGTTGAACTGATTTCTAAAGTTAAATTATTCAAATGACGTTCAATTGGATCCATAACAATCCATAATGTTACAACAAGACCATCTAAAATCAGTAGAGCGCATACAAGTGATATCAATTGTGTATCCTGTAACATTTTATCCTTACAAACACCACTACCAGAACGTGTAAATATACGATGTACACGATATGTTTTAGCAAACATTGAACCAAATGCTAGAGAAAATCCAGCCGATAGTAAATATACTCGTGCCTTTTTTTTTTTGTTTTTTATATTTTAAAATATAAAAATATATAATAATAAATATATATATATAAAATTTTATGTATATAAAAAAAAATTCGAAATGTATTTTTTTTTTTAAAATATAACAAAATGATTCTTTATATTTTTTTTATTTTTATTATATTTTATTTTAAATAAAAAAATAAAAAAAAAAATAAAAATGGTAACAATGACATCTTCGTTCATGAAATGAGCACAAATGACATGTATATTTTATTGTGTGTTAAAACAACATACAATTACATGTATCATTTTTTTAATATTGTATACACATATATTTGTATAGCATTTTGTATACATGTCAACATATTGTAAATATATAATATTATGTGCATTTATAAAATTTTTATCATTTGTCATATAATGTAAGTTTTTAAAAATTTTATAGAATTTATAGTTTGAATTTTAAATTTTACAGTTATATTTGACATATATTTTATTTGAAAATTTAATTTGGAGAAAATGTCTATTGCAATTGAATTTTTAAAGGACATTTAGAAAATTAAAATGAGTTTTTTAGAATTTAATTTAATCTTAAATATTAAAAATTTTTTTTTTTTTTTATTTTATTAAAGACATTTCTATATTAAAATTGGAAATATTTTATTTAAGAGTTTTCTATTAAAATTTGAAAATCCTAAAAGGACTGAATACATGAAATGTATTAGGTAGGTTTTGTTTTTATCAGGGGTCTTGGACGAAATCATATTGGAGTAAAATTCAATTATATCTATAATATTTTGTTGAAGGGATGAAAAAAATTTTAATCCAAAGAACGAATTAAAATTGAACAAATAAATAAAGTTCTTTTCGGAACTATTCAAAATATATAGGGTTTTAGCTATCGTATCTTGGATTTCAGAAGTCTGGCGGACTTGATTTATAAAACTTAGTCCTCGATTCTCTGGTAGGCTTCAAAGAGGCAAAAAAAAATTAAGAACGTCCCAAAAAGTTTCATTATAATTTTTTTAAAAGCTGTTTATTGGGGCGGACTTAAGAGTTAAACTTTTGCCATTTTTCTAGCTGTATTTAACATCTCGATCTAAAAAATCAATTGGTTTCGGGCCCCTGGTTTTCGTAATATAAATTTGAGCCCGAGATTTTAAATATTCATTAGTCTGGAACGTAGAAGTTTCATATAAGTGATTTTAGTGTGGGGTTTATCTATGTGTGTGTGTGTTTGCCTTTGGAAACGAATACAGGTTGAAAACGGAACAAATACGGATTCATTCGTTTTTGACCAAATGAAATAAACGCAAGTTGCTGTGTGCTAAGCGAAATGTATAAGTTTTTACGAAGATTTAGTGACAGGAAAGTATTATAAGAATAATACCCTTGAATGTACAACCTTGATAGAGTAACATTTTTGCCATGGAACATTTTTTGATGCGAGTTATTTTTAAGACTGACCACCATATGGATATTGAAAGAAGCCTGATTTCACGGGCAATATAGAAACTGGTACACATGGTCCTACCATAACAGTTCAGAAGTTTAGTCGTAATAGTATAAAGCTGTTATATCTTAAAGAGTCATTCAGAGTGAGAAACGGGATGTTATATAATAAAGTTTTCCTTGCACTAAATCAAATATTGTTCATATCGTATTTATTATTTATAGTATTTTGTATTTCTGAGTTATTTATTGTTGTTTTATTTCTTAAAACTCGTAACATTTACTTTAGATACTCTTTATAACTTTAAAATGTTGTTCTTTGTAAAACTTTTTATAACACATAGCAAATAAATCATATACTAACACGTCTTCATTATCAGATGGAAACTTTACTATCATTCCACTTTAATTCCACTTTTTTTTTATTGGAATTTTGTTTTTTTTTTTTTTAGTTGCAAAACTTTTAACAAAAAAGATAAAAAATTAAATAAAAAAACTATAATAAAAAAAAAATAAATTTTTAAGATTCATTTTTTGTTTTTTTTCTGTTATTTTTTTCAACTAAACGTCATGAAATGAATTTTTTAAAGAATTTAGCGAATTATCATATAAAAGGCGAAATTTAAATATAAAAATTGAGTTGCAAACATTGGTATGAAATTATAAGAACGATGGAGAAAAAAAAAATCACTCGCATGAAATCACTGAATGTCATGTTTGCAATATTCCTTAAAGGTTTTATTCCCATATATTTTTGAATAAAATTCTTTAGAGTATCCTTTATTTTGTATTTATTTATATATTATTATACAGTATTGAACAAAATCAGCTTTTGGGAGGACTTCATAAACAAATTATCGAGATTCAGTATTGAATACAAATTTAGTAACTTAAGAACTTAAATCCCCTCAGCTTCTAACCGTCAAATGTTATTCTTTTTTTTTCGTATTCAATCCCGAATTATTTCGGATTTTAAAAGGAATTTTTTTTAAAGCTGATTTTTAAGATCTTGCAGCAGATGTTCTATTGAAGTTTCTCAATGCAGTTATACTGCAGTAAGATTCTTATGGGGTAGCGCAAAACGACCGATATGGTTTGAATGTTTAATAACTTTTTAAATTTATTTATATTTTTTATTTTTATTTCGGAATTTTGTGAAGGAAACTTGGGGAATTGGAAATGGAACAGTACACAACAGAACAGCGATCAAAAATTACGAAAAGTTATGGAAAATGAACTGGAAAGAGCACGAATGTGCGAAGCCGAAAATGGTCACCACTTGCGGGATATAATTTTTCATACTTAAGCTGAAATATTTCCCATTAATATACTGAATAACAAAAAAATAGTAATAATAATTAAACGTTAAATAAAAAAGTTATTGAACATTCAAACCATATCGGTCGTTTTGCGCGACCCTGTATAATTGAATTATAAATAAAAGTGATTATTATACTGGAATGATTTCGATCAATTTTGATCCCATATATATATAATCTTCAAGTCTTTCATTCAGTGTGGTGGTAGTTTTCAAAAACTATAAAAATTATCCTAGCCTTCTTCATGTAAATTTCCACTAAATAGCGTAACTCCTTAAAGGTAAAATAAGTTAATATATTACAGTTTTACATATGAGTCTACAAAACTTTTATACATAAGTTTCATATAAGACAATAGATGGCGCAAAATATTTGTGTAAGATAAAGGATATATAACAGTTACAGCCGAATAATCAACGGCTTTTTAAGAACATCGATTAACGAAACTGAAATTTAGTGAATGCAATACACTTCAGAAAGGGTTGGAAAAGCTTTTAAACAAAAATATTAAAACAAATTGATCAAAATCTTTTGTCCGATACTGTACAAAAAAATATCTATATACTTTGGGTTTTATATTTTCATTTGTTGTCAGTTTCAAGCTGGCAAAATATTCACCCCGTTTTTTCACTAAATAAATACAAGTGTATATATATAAAAAAAAAAGTAATAAAAAAAAAGTGTAGGTGAAGGATGAACGTATAAAAAAAGTTTTAAAATTTTTTCAAAAAAGAAAGGGATAAAAAGAAAATTTTTTGTTTTATTTAGTGAAAATGATTTTTTAAATGAAAAACAAAAATATTTTATTTTCTTATAAATTTGTTTTGTGTATTATTACATTAAGCTCAAGTGAATTACAAAATGATTAGAATCGGGTTAAGGAATTCTATTTTGTTTTTTCTGAAACTGAACCAGGTTTTACATAGTACTTAACAAATTATTATTTTTTTTTTAATAATTTTAAAGTAAATTTTTATAGAAGACTTCTGAAAGATATCAAGTTTCTAAAACTGAAGCTAAAAACCGAATCTACGGCACTTTTTTAAAATAAGTTTTTTTGCACATGTTAATTTAAAGTTGAAATCAAAATTGTAAGAAATCAACACTCCATGAAAAGTTAACTGAAATATTAGTGATTCTTTCACAACGAATGCAGGAGTCAAAAAAGGGTGTCCTCTATCTCCACTGTAAAACACTATTGTCTTTGGTGATATAATGAAAGAATTTAGTAAAACCTGGATTGCCACAATTGGTCAAAATTCAGATGATAGAAATCTCTCTGATCTTGACTATGCAGACGACATCTGTCTCTTATCACACAGCCTAGTCGAAACACAATCAATGCTGAACCTTCTGCAGCACTCGGCTCAGAGAAGGGGATCCAAATAAATGTAGACAAAACTGAAGCAATGTACGTTCTCTGCCCAAACAACGCTTCCATCACGCTAGAAGGCCAACACATAGACAGTATAATGTAGAGGAATTCTGCTACCTTGGTATCATATGAACTCCTGCAAGTTGAACAGATTTGTATCGTACTACAAACTAAAGAAAGAAGTAAAATTTACTGTATCGTCTTTTGTAAAGTTGAAATAATTCTCTGCCATGTGATTGGAAGACGTTAATTTAGAGGGCGGTAGGTGTTAAGGACCATTTAATTTGTAATTGTACTCCCCGAGACCTTCTGTACATTCAAACAGTACATTGTACATTCAAACAGTACAAATGCTTAAAATTTTGCTTCAAATATTTGCCAATTGGCAGTAGGACCCCTTTGAAATTAACTGAACAGAATTGACAGGAACAAAAAAATATTTTAATTTTCCTTAAATGTAGACAAAAAATTATTTTTAACTTTCAAAAGAACTTTTTATTTTTTGAAAATAAATTTAGTGGCTTTTGTATTTTATTTTTATAGCGATGCGCTAATAAAAATTTTTTTTTCTTTTGTGACGAACACTAAAAAACCATAATAGCCTCCATTGTAGAATGGTTTAGAGTTTAAAAGTCATAACTTTTAGTAAAGAAAATATTTAAGTGTTAAATAAATAATAAATTAGGACCAGTTGAATGTTGTATATATTATATACTTTAATTTTATAATATATGTTATGTGGAAACTTTTTTTGAATGAAGAAAAGAACAGCTGAATAAACACCTAGATTTTTGAAGCAAAATCTTAACACATTGATGTTTGAAGCAATAAAAGTTTTAAGATTATTGAATACGATATACCAATTTATTGCAAGAATTGAAACTTAAATTTGAAATTATAACAAAGTTTCAGTTTCTTTAATCGCTATCTTCACTAAGCCGTTGATTACTCGGCTGTAGCCATTGTATAAGATTATGAATACACAAATGTTATCTTGTGCGCCATCTATTATTCTACGCCAGAGTTATTTATATATTTACATATAGTAAATCTTATCTTATATTACGATATTAAGTATTACGATTTCATTATAAAATTTTTACGATATTTTTTATTATAGATATGTTCTGGTCGAAGTTTGAACTCGAGATATTCCACATGAAAGACGGCGTCTGTATCACTACGTCATGAGTCAGATGGTTAGTTTGAGTTAAAGTTTAAAAAAAATTGGTAGATCTTTGTTATTGAGACGGAATTAATAAACTGAAACCGATTGGCAGTACGAATAAATAAACACAAATTCTTATTTGTTTCCGGAAAAGTATTTTTCCCCGTCTTTCCCCGTCTCACAGTCTTTTCTTTATTAACAATATTCTTTAACTAAATGTCAGTACAGTATTTAACAGCAATAATTACAAATGAGCGGGATCGGACAATGGGTTCGCATTCTGGAAGCTCCTGATAGATTTAAGGGCTAACGAGCATCCTTCCGACAACACTAGAATTCAAAAAATAACGAGGCTATATCGATGAAATTTATATTGTAGGTTAATATTGACGAAAGTCAGGCGGCAATTGCAAATGTCCGAGGTCTGATATTAAGCTGTTAGCATATTTAACTAAAAGGAGGGACAGAAATCAATTGATATGTTAAAGGATACAATAAACGAAATTTCAAACTATTCATGGAAATTTCATGAAATTGCTCATTCCAATATTTTTACAGTTGAACTTTATATGTTTTGCATTAATTATAAAAAGTAAATCAATTAGTCTTAATTAAAAAATAAAATGTGTTTTGACTATCAAGAACAATTTGTTTAAAAAAATAAAAAATGTCAAAGTGTGAAAAGTAAAAATAAAATAAAAATCAATTATATTTATATAAGTTAATTAAAATAAATTTAATGATGATGACAACACTTATATATATTAAACTATTTAAATCTCTGGTATTTATTATTCGCATTTTACATAAATCAGTCTTTTTTAAGTCATTACGGTATCTGATTTTACTTTTAAAAAATTTTATTTAACACGTACTATATTTAACAGATAAATTAAAGTACCGTTACTTTTTTGCAGTATTTATACAGTTTGTATATTAATTAAATGGTATATCAAATAACTGACATTGCATGGTTGAGAAAAAGTGGACGGAGCTTTAAACTGGTGGTTAGGATCTGTGGCATTAAACTTGCACTGGCGAAACTTAAGTTAGAATACTTATTAACCTAGTTTTTGAAGAGGAATAAATCGCCACTTTAATTTAAAAATTAAACTTTACGTGCTTATTTGAAAACTAGTCTACCTTATTTACCCGAATGAAATTTTACGAGAAGACAAAATTAATTTTTATTAAAAAAATTGTTGACAAAATAAAATTTAATGAAAATATAAATCCGAATCGTCCTATTTCCATTAATGAAAATGTAAATAAAATTAAATTTTGTTTTAAGTTTTGGTGTACAGTATGGTGGTAAACATCTGACTTCTAAATAAATACAAATGAATAATATTTTCAATAAATAAATATTTTTGAAACTTATATAGAATATTTTAAATTACATATAAATTACGAAAGGCAGAGTTTTAGGCGACCTCAGTCAATTTATTCCATTTATTATAAAATTCAAGAATATAAAGGAAACAAGACAGAACTAACTTGTATTAAATTTTACGTTTCTAGATTTTAGGAGGTGTAAGGGTGGTACCCGGACAACCACTGTAACTAATCCCCAATTTTAGAAAAGTCATGGAAGCAGGAAAAGGACCGCTTGTTTCAAATTTTAAGTTTCTATCTTTATTAATTTCAAAAAATGCTTATTAGAGCTTGAGAGGTGTATTGGAGGCACTCGAACCACCATTCCAATTCATCCCAAAATTGAAGGATTCGAAGTAAATAGGAAGGAGCTCCTTTGTCCAAATCCAAACCTAATTTAAAGATTTTATCTTCATTTATTGCAGAATGTTACACCTTTTGGCTTAGTTTGATCGAAAGCTTCCAGAATCATAATTCATAATCCTATTTCGCCTATTTCCCCGCCTTTTCTTTGTCATTAGTAATTTATAGTATAAATTTTATCAAGATAGCATCATTAATTTTTGAGCTATCCAGCGTACAGACGGACGAACATCGTTAAATCGACTCAGGAAATAACGCTGGACTGACGGCAAGCTTGCCTCCTTTCGGTCGTTACAAACATCATACAAATATGAATAAACCTCTATACCTTTTTTAAGTGTACGATATAACTAGTTAATCCTGGTTTATCTTCCATGCACTTCTCATTTAGGTGATACACAAATGTTGGTAAAATTCAAATAATCGCAATTATATTCACTCTAGAGCTAAGGTGACAAAACATCACCACTTTACTGTATTATGTTAAAAAAATTTATGTACGTTTTAAAAAATCGTTTCATTTAATTACTATAAAATACCACCCAAGTTTTATTTGCTATTCCAACTTTTGAAATATAAAGTGGAAATCAATAATTTACACTGATTTTTTGTGCATTTAACATTTAAGTTTTAATTTATTCAGTGAAGAATGAAGACTGTTTTAATTATATTTGTATTCATTTCACTTTGTTCGATAGGGATGTATCGACCATTTAGTTTAACGTGTTTTATATTAATTTGAAAAAAACATTTAAATTTAATAAATTTTTTCAACTCACCGTGCATACAGTTGAAAAAGCACCATCAGATGGTGGTAGGGTTGCAAAATCCAAACCTAATAGAATAACAGCCATATAAACCAATATACAACCAAATGCTGTAATATTACTCAACTTTGGACTGGAGAGTTTTATTGCTCTAGGAGAATTAAAAAAACAAAAACCAAACAAAATAAAATTATTATTCAAATTAATAAATTTTAATTAAATAAACTGTAAAAAAATAAATAAAATAGAAACTTACTTAAGTTTTCTAAAATATAAATTAAATGCCAAAAAAGCAATTGATAATGCTATACCAAATGAAGATATTGTTGCAATTGTATAAAATGCTAATGGTGCAATTGTAACAACTCTTAATTTAAATATTCTTTTTGCTATTGGAACTTGACCGCTATGCCATTTTATAGATTTACAATTCGGGCAATGAAAATCTAAATTTCTCTCGGCCGGATAATATAATGCAACTTGTTCTAGGGTGCCTTTTTGTATTTGATAAAATGCTGTTGTTCCGATACGATCTGGTCCACTAAATGATACTGGCCCAGAAACTCCAAGAAAATCCAATTTTCCCATTTGTTTTAAGAATTCCAATGCCATATCGTATCTTGTATAATCGAAATTATCTAATTTTGATTGATTCCGAGTTTCATTTTTCCATTGATTTTCAGCACCGCGTAATGCAAGAGCTATTGCCCAAACGGCATCATATGTTTGAGGGGCATATTTTGACATTGGTTCTGGAACTTTCATCAGATTCAATTCATTTATAAACATTTCGTTATTCTTTAAAAGTAAAATGTAAATTAAGTTTAATTATAAAATTTGATTCAATTAAGTCTAGAGTTTGTTCTAAGATTCAAAGATGAGAGAACATAAGAAAATAGAAATCTATTTTTGGTAGTTCCTATTAAGATTAGAATTATAATTTTGTAATTTATATACATTGTATATAAATAGCAACTTCTTATAATTCCAAAATATAAAATTTTTATATTTACAAGAATAATAGATTAAGAGTATGAAAAAAAAATATATATATATATATATAAAGAAAAGTATTTTATTACCAGTCCACTGAGACCAATCTGATTACCCACAATGCTATTATGACTTGAAACAATAATAAGATTTTCAACAGCTTCCATCAATTGATTATGAAGGCAATCTACATTGTAATATAATCCAGACGAAATGTATCCATTTGTTGATGATGTTGCTGTTGTTGTTGTTGTTGCTGTTGTAGCAGGAATAGCAGTAGTAGTAGTAGTAGTAGTTGTTGTTGTAGTTGTTGATGTTTTTGTTGTTGACAATGAAATTAGTTTTTCATTTAATAATGGTAAAGGAGATACCATTCCAGATGGCATATTTGATGATACTAGTGTTTGGTGTGTAGTTGTTGACTTTTTTGATGATTCTAACCATGGTGGGCTCATACTTTCATGTAATATCCATGCATAATCAGCACCAAACATACCAAGTTTATATGCTTCACAAAATATTTTTGGTGCAAGTTCTTTTGAAAAACTTCCGATAATGATTCGTGTATCAAGATCCTTTCATTTTGGAAAAAGAACGGATGTTAGGAAAAATGGAGAAAAAAAGATGTTTAGTTTAGTTATAGTTATAAATGTAATTTAATTCTATAGGAAAATTAAATTAAGGCTAAATGTGTAACAGAGAATGAATATATGATAAATTTCGTTGATTTTAAAAACTAAAAGATTACTTTTGGATTTTTGCTTACAAAGTTCAGAACAAATTCAATTACGGTACGAAATATGCTCGATTGTATTTCATGAAAGCCAGATTCTTAACTATAGTTTTAATTTGAGGCGAATGGGAGACATTATCTTATAGACAGATGTATATACAAATTGATGTCTGTGTAAAAAGAAATTGAATTAGTATGGACAGCACGTGAAATCATTCGCATCGAAAGGAAATCATTCTTCTAATTTTTGAATAAATCAATACTTAAATAATATATATAACGTCTTTTTGCCACCTGTGGTTTTGAAACAAATTTGTATCACTAATGATGCAAAGGGCTCAAATTTATTTATTAATACCATACTATATACAAAGATGTCGTCTCCTACTATATCAGAAGACGATGTTTGGAAGGAAAAATAATTCAAGTTTTTTGAGATGTCTGCTATATTCATATAGCCGACTTGACGAGGCTTGCATGGCAAAAGAAATATCCGGTAGTGACGACTTGACGACACATGCAGAGCCAAAGTAAAATATCCAGCAACGAAGACTAGGCGAACCTTTGTAATTAACGTATAAGTAATATAAGAGATTCAAAGTAATTCAAATATAAATCATTTTACCGCCGTCATGTGGGAATCAACTGAAAGTGTATTTTAATCAACAATTAATAAAAAAAGAAACAATTAATAAGAAATTCAGTAGGTTTCATTGCATCCTAAAAAATACACCGGATGTGGTTTACACGCTGGAGACATCATACACTACATATTTCTTTAAAATCGGTGCTGGAGCTGATGTTACAGTGTATGGTATTCGTTACTAGATCAATGATTTTTTGTTAAAAAATTTGAATGGTATTGACTCTTCTGGTATTGAACTTCATACTGTTGTGGTATAATTAATTTATTGAAAGAAAGATTTGTTGATTAGATTACATTAATTCGAGAAATGATCCAATTAATTGGGTCCAAAATATGGTCTGATCAAGTGCGATGCGAATAAATATCGTAGAATTAACTTAGAAGTCAAATTTAGCTTCAATCTTAATTGAAATGTGTTTTATTTCAATTTAAAGTTCTATCATTCTAAAAAAGAAAACACCATTTATTATAAACGAAATAGACTATTCATAATACATATTTACAACACTAAATTATTATATGAAATATGTTAATGGAATCACTTGTTCAAAGTTTTAAAAGTTTTTGGTTTATAAACTAAATTATTCAAAATAAAATTAAGTAAAAAAATTTTTATTAAATGTATATACGAGTATATAGAAATACAAACATAATAAAATTATATAAATATAGTATATACATTTTATATATATATATATGTATATATATATTAGTATATAATATAATTATTTAAAGTTTCACAGTCATAATACCAAAAGATTTTAAATTGTATTAAATATAGTATGTAACGACAGTTGGCGCTCTTTAATATAAAACTTTAAAACTTTAAAAATTAAATACTATTACTACAAGATATAATATTTTTAAAGTTTTCCATCTTTAAGTACTCCAATTTTGTTAATATTTTTCAATATTTTGGTTACACATTAAATATTAAAGACATATTTTGAAAGTTTTGGTTATTTCAAAGTTTTTTTTAATTTATAGTAGTTTAAGGGTAATTATTCAAGAACTTTATTATTTTAAAGTTTTATTTTTTTAAATATTTTTTTAAGATTACCTTAAGTTATGGTTATATTTAACATTTAATTTTCCTCAATTAACGCATTTCTGGGGGTTTTTTCTTTTAATTTTTTTGGGCTCAATACATTTTAATATTATTTTATTAAGGAATTTGCTATTAATTTATAAGAAAAAGTTTTAAAGGAAGAGGAAGAGTTTTTTTGTATTCCGCAGAGGCATCATATTTTATTTTATGGGCAGTATGAATTTATCAAACATTGTATTTTACCATTCTTTTACCCCATCTTTGAGTTTTATTAGTTGAAATAAAAATTAATTTAAATGGAATTATAAGAATTTGTTGAATAAGATGAATGTTTTTTGTAATTCTTACTACTAGTAAAAATAGTCAGTTTTATAAGACTGATACATAGTTATAAATTGTAAATTTTAGAAACAAACTGTATTATATTGAAGGTAAGGGTTAAAATATAAGTTAAATAATCTCATATGTAGAACAATCTACATCTAAATCCAATAACTTACATTTGACCTTATAAGATCGTACGAAAGACAAAATGTTCTTAAAAGAAAAATAAGTGATCTTTAAACCTCTACTAAACCCTCAATATATTAAATTAGACTTTTATATTGATTTATTTTATCTTTTAATCTATTTTAAATAGTATTATTTAAAGAATATTTATTAAAACCAGCACTAAAATTTATTGGTGGTAAACCCCAAAGATGGTCTATTGTGATCAATCCGTTGGCAATATAAATTCGTCTTTCCAAAGGCATAGTGGTGATAAGTAGCCGATTTTTAAATGGAAGGTCTCGGATACAAATCATATTTAATAAAAACAATTGGTGTAGAATTATATAAAACATAATAGTTTACATCGTGATATAAAATAAAAAAAAATAGAAATAAATTCAAGATAATTTGTATAACCTTTTCTTATGATACTAGAATCATTTTATGAAAGCTACTCCTAATGGGTACTTACGAATAGTCTATGTACCAAATTTGAATTCGTTCTGACGGTTAGAACTCGAGATTTCGAGTCTTCGAAAAGTCTAGTGTTTTTGAATGGGAGCCTCCCAATTTGGCCTATCTACAAACATAACCTAACTATTGACGAAGAAAGCATTCATACCAAATTTCATTAAAATCGGTTGACGTAGTATTAATACTGCAGAAAAGTTAATATATTACAGCTTTTGTGAAAGATAATAGATGGCGCACATAGTATAAAAATTGTGTAACCCAAATCTTCTAAAATAGCTTCAGCCAAGTTATCATCGGATTAGCTCTTAGACTGAAAAAACTGGAACTAAATAAAAATCACTAGGTATACAAGTTCTATATGCTGCTCATAATTAGCCTTTTCTTTTTATATCCTTTCTATCACTTATAGAAAGCATATTAATCATTGGTATATTCTAAATTTTTAAAATTTCCATTATAACTCTAGAAAAAAAAATTGAAAAACCGGATTTCATTTATGTAATAATTCTTTTATAAAAATCAATATTCATATATATTAATTTCAACTCAATTTCAATACATCCATCAAAATTAACAAATATATATATATATATTAAATCATGTCACTCAATCTATTTTTAAAATTATATAAATAATGCTAAAAAGTACTAATTTTTGAATTAAATAAAAGAAATATAACTTAATTTATAAAATATTAATATATGAATTTAACATGTCAAATTTATTTTTTTTATCCGATTTAAGTTAGAAAAATTATTATAGAATCGAATTAAATAATCAACGTAAAAAAAAACTAAAGTGCTAATAAATGACTATAATTTTTATTGTTGTTGTTTTTATTATATATTTTTTTTTTACTCTGTCAGAAAATTTTTCATATTTATTCCAAAAAAAATTTCATTTTATTTTTCACGGACATCGATCTTAATTTTTTAACAAACAAAGTAGCAAAAATTTTACTAATTTAGTGTCATATGAATTTTTTATAATAATAATAATAATAATAAGTAAAAGTATTTTAACAGTGGTTTTAAAATTTTATTAATGAATCCAATTTTTTTTTTATAATAATTTTAAAACATCTTGCACAAAGCTTTACTTTTATATTTGACCCAATTCCGTATAAATCATTAATCAATGTGTTCTACTTAAATGTCAAAGCGACGCTAAAAGTGACGCGAGCGTTAGGTTATCATCTTAACAGATAAGATTTCTAAATATTTTGTAGATTATTATAATTTTTCAAAATTTTATAATTTTATCAATATTAATTTTAAAATTAAATTTAATCAAATTGAAAGAATAAAATTACAAAAATAATATACAATAATAATCAATAGTAATATCAGTAAAAAATTGAATATTGCCAGTAGGTATTTTAAAATTAACGCATTGTCAAAAAAAGCGTTTCGGTCAATAAAAATATTTATTAATTAATTTTTAGCAGAATTTCTTAAAGTATTTGCGTATAAGATGTATTTTTTGATACTATTTCAAAACTATTTGAACCATTTTTAAATATAACTCTAATCATAGAGAAAAGATATTAGAAAGGAGGAAAAATTCATAAAAACTTTTTTTAGTATGAAATACTTTTGAGAAAAATTAAAGATGTTCCAAGTTTTGACTGTATTAGTGGATGCTTGATATTTATTCTATTTAGAAGAGATTTTGTTTGCTTAATAAATAAATGTATATATTTACTTTTTTTGTAATAATATTATATACACACTCACTCGCATATATATTTCCTAAAAAATAAAATTTTAAAATATACATACAATGCACATAAAAACGCACACACAGCAGTTATCATACACTTTATTTTCAAGAAAATATTGAACAGCCAATGGCTATGTAACCACTGTATGCGTACTTTAGAATAGGGCGTTTGATACAAATGTACAATTTGTTATAACAATCCCAATTTCTCAAGGAAACTTAAGGAAAACGAGGAAGAGTGTAATAGAGTAGACTATGTCAACTCTGGGATACCCGCATGACCGTAACATATACATTATATCATCCGGTTAATTACTTTTGGCAAAATTTCAAACATACAGCTTTATTAAGTTTAGTGGAATATTCATATAAAAAAAGGAGTTGTATGGCAGCTACTCGAATCCTCTGCAATAGACCAACCAAATTTTGCTGTAACTTTGGCCATTACACTAAACTATTTTTGGCAACATTTCAGACACTCAGCTTCATTAGGTGGAGAGTAATGCTCATATAAAATAAGAAGTTGTATGGCAGCTACTCGAACCCACTGCAATAGACCAACCAAATTTTGCAGAAACTTTGGCCATAAAACTAAATTACTTTTGGCTAAATTTCAGACACGTAGCTGTAATAGGTACAGAGAAATACTCATATAAAAAAAGAAGTTGTATGGCAGCTACCCGAACCCATGGGCCAAAATGGCTGGAGTTAAATAGCGATGACGGCTTTTGAAAAAAATAGAATTTGGGAAAATTTCAAGACTAGCTCCTTTAGTTTTTGAGTTATCGTGCGGACGGACGGACAGACGGACGGACGGACATACATAGCTAAATCGATTTATTTTTCGATTCTGATCCGATCCATACACTTGAGTCTATATCTACCCCCCCTCCTTCTCTGCGTCACAAACGTAATGGAAAATTTATTATACCCTTTGACTGTATAGTCATACGGGTATAAAGAAAAGGAGAAAGATTTTAATATTCAGGTAAAGTTAATGGATCTTGAGGATTAAGGAGAAAGATATCAATATTCTTCTTAAGTTTATTAAGTCGTACGAACTACCAACTTTGTGGAACACATGGGACGGAATATGATTTCATAATCTCGAAATGCGCATAGCAATTTAATTTCCATAAGCTGTGTTACACCATCTCAATAATTCAATACAGTAGGGGTGAGCATCCGTTGTACTCCTTGTTCATCTTGAAAAACTTTGAGTGGAGGCATTAATTGTTTTATTTCTTTTACAGGTCTTCGTCTGTACTAAGTATCGATAAAACAGGGTTAGAGACCAGACTGTCACTTACAATATTATGAATTCATATGATTTCCCATAGTTGCGTTAGCTTCAATATTTCAGATATTGTAAATATTAAATCAACTCTAGTACAACTTGTTTAGAATCACTGTAACTAAATGGAAAAATTATAATAAAAAAAAAACAATATTTTATAAGAAGAATTTTATTTTTATTTTTTTTTTATTTTTTTAATATTTAAAATTGAAATTTACAAGTTATAGTTAGTTAAGATATCAAATAATAACGTCACACTATTGTATACTACATATAAATCTATATACCCATAGTCAGTATGTATTTAACTTATTATAAAGATTATTTTATTTTTATTTTCTCATTTTTTTTTCTTTATTTTTTTTTTTTTTTTTGTATTTTATTTTTTATTTTAATTTGTTATTATTATTATTACTCTGTATTTTGTATTATCTATTTTATAATATGGATACCCTAGTTGAGTATTGAATTTGAGGCTAAATAGCTGAAAAATGTGATATGATTGTAATTGAGCTCTTGTATCATAGCTCAAATATATGCAATAATTGTATTTAAGTACTATTCTAAATTTCTATAATATATTTATGTATATATATACAGATAACAATATGTATATATGTGTTTAAATATATTTACATATTATGTATACAATATATATAATGTATATGTATATAGGGTTAAGTGATCGCGTATCATTATGTCTTTTGGTCAATTTTGTAATTTTATTGAATTATCACCCGTCCATTGTTATTGAATGTATGTTATTATTATTATATATAGTAAATAAAATAATTTCAGTTGCAAATTTACCTTTATAGAAGCAGCACATAATATACAGTATAATATATTAAAGTGGACATTTTATTATTTTATTATTTTTATTTTTTTAATTTAATAAGAACTTTAATTAGAACATCATTTTGCTGTTTCTGTGTTACAATTATTATAATTTTTTTTTTTTGTAAGATAATAAAGGAAACGGTTAAGAAATTTCTAATCAGTCGAACGAATACGGTATCGAAACGGAAAATTTTTTTTATACTTTATATATATGTATATAAAAAAACGCTTACAACATTTTTATATGTTTGTTTTTATAATTTTAAATAAGTGAAATTAAATTCACTATCAATTTAAAAAAAAAAAAAAAAAAAAAAATAAATAATAATTGAAAATGTGATCAATATATAATATATATAATATTTTAAATCAATTATTATTATGTAATAATAATATAAAATTATTGATTTATTGATTGATTGATTGATTGGGTGAATGAAATATATAAAAAAAAAAAAAAAAAAAAAAAATAAATTATAAAGCAAGTGACAAAAAAAAAATAATATTAAATAAATTAAATTAAATTGAAAAAAAAAAAAAAAATGGGATCAACCAATATTGAATTAGAAACACAATGTTTAAGTTCAATTAATAATGAATTAAAACCATCACCAATACATAATAAAAGTATAGTTATACATAATGGTTCAAAATCTCGTAAAACAAAAGCTAAAAATTGGCTTAAAAATAGATTTCATATATTAAATTGGATAGAAGATTATAATTTACATTTTGCATTTAATGATTTAATAGCTGGTCTAACATTAGGTTTAACAATAATACCAGAAAGTATTGCATGTGCTAGATTAGCTGGATTACCATCACATCATGGATTATATTCATCATTTATAGGTAAGTATGTAGATGTTTAATCAATCGATCAAACAATTCATTATGATATTCGGTTCAATATAGATTAAATGGACCACATAAAATTAAGCTTGAACCTATTTCTCAATTTTCAAACGTACGAGTTGAAGTTCGAAAAAGTAAGATTTGAGATGGAAATGAATTTTACGCATTTAGAGGCATTCAGATTTTTTATTACACAAACCTCAAATGATTTCATCTATATCCTTAAAAAAGATCGGATTAAACTTGATCTTTGAAAAATAAGATCATACTATATAAATAAATCTAATCTAATCACTTTTATAAATCACTTTTTTCGATCAAATGATCTTTTTCTTTTTTGATCTATAATAGATGACATCCAAATGATAATTGGATATTTTATGGATTCATTTTTATATCAAGATCTTTAAACAAAATTCATTTTAGATTTATTTTATCATTTTGATTTGATCTGCTAAAGATCAAACAAAGATCAGATTAATTTTTTTTGCACTAATCTTTTGATTAGTGATCTAAATTTAAATATCTGAATTTAATCCATTGTTGCTATAACAACCAAGTCCTTTTATTAATACTTCATTTAAACTAAAAAGTTTACTTGAATGTAATTTAGTTAAAAATTAAAGTGGTCAATGGGAAGTTTAAGTGAATTAATTAAAATTAAGTCTTCTTTTGCAGCTGAGGATTCACATGAACTTCTATAAAATAATCTTAAATTATTCAAAGTAGCAAATAAATTAAATAAAGTTTCAATGGCGTAAGAATTTGTAATTTTTTCCGTTATTTTGATATCTTTTAAATTATATTTAATTAGATGTCACTATCTTGTAAATATATAAATTTTATTAACATTGAAGATAAATTTATTTTACAATAAAAACAAAAAAAAAGTAATTTTTAAATGATTATTGTGCGAGTGATTATTTTTCTTTTACAATTTTGTCACTTTATACATGTGACAAATGTACATATATAAAGTGTATAAAGAAAAAATATCGAATGACAAAATGTTGAAATTTTTTTTCAAATTAAAAAGTTTTATATAAGCATGCACTTAATGTGGATTGCAAATTTTTAAAAAATCTAATAAATATAGGAAGGGAACATCTAATTTACTCTTAGTGTCTATTGAGTAGATATATTTTATGCAAGTGGGGCTTATTATCATTTGAAGGCTTTTATTTGATTATATTTCATTTGTTCGGAATATTTTGCAGTATGTTCAGTATATAGGTACGCGAGTTTCTGAATTTGAAGAACTTTTAAAGTTAGATTTAAAATTAGGGATTTTAGAAATGCAATTAAATGAAATACAGTCAATTGAATGATATGATAGTAACTTATAAAAAAGTTTTTGAGTAAACCCTGACATTAAAATTTACACAGATATTTACACATATATCGAAAACAAAGATCATTAAATCAGATAGTTTTTATATCCACGTGATAATTACTTCTGCATCCCATAGATGCTGGACCTGGTTTTTTACTTAGTACGCGGGCATATTTACAAACCATACCAAACACTTTTTCCACCTATCTTTGAACTATCATTTAGTTTTGTTTTTTTTGATAATTAAGTTAAACGTCAAAAGCATTTGACAATTTTGAATTTTATTTTTTTAACAGTTTTTATTTAAATATGTAGCTTTGCAATTTTAAATTTTTTTCTAATTTAATTTTATAAGTATTTCAAATAATTTACTTTATTCTTTGTTATTTTATACATTATAGTTTTACTATTTTTTCAAATCGGAATATCTCAACGTTCTTTCGTGTCAAAAAATTGCTAAAAATGAAAAAAAAAAAATGAAATGACATTTAAGTTGATTAACTTGCACATATACAATATACAATTGCACGATACAATTTAAAGTACAAACCCAAGATTCCGCCCACAAAAATCAAAATTTTTTGATTTTCCTCCAACCAACTATTTAACCTTCAAAATGTGTCTTTCAACTTGCCCATATACGATTCAACTTCGTTGAAAACCTGGTTCATCATGTATGGGAAGCATTAGATGAATTGGATGCTATTATGCTTAGTTTGTCTTATGATCTAATGCATAATTGAAACATAAATAAATAAATATATAAAAATTTCAAAAAAAAAAAAAAAGACGATATATATATATATAATCTTTACTGTTCTGTAACTTTTATTCTTTCAACATCTTCCTGATCAAATAAATTCCTAATCTAATAACATCCAACAAAAATTAAATATTCTAATCCCTGCTTTTATTTTGTTAAAAGTTTACAATTACTTTTCGATATCTGACCGACAGCTCAAAGGTAAAATTTCAACTTTTCAATCGAAAAGTCTCGGGTTCGAACCCTGATCGAATCATATCTAATAAAAAAATGTAGTGTATAATACAATAATTTAATAATAAGTCCAAATGTCAAATCGGGAAAGTTTTAATATTACCAAATAAATAAATAAATAAATACTTTTTCCTTTATATTGATTGTTTGGATGACTTTTGTTTCTTTCAAATTGTCAAATAATATAATTTGATAACATTAATATACTTTTCACTTCAATGCATAAGCTCAATGTACTTGTTAATTTTCTAATCACTAGATTAATTATGATGGTAATTCAGATTAACTACTAATAAGATAAGATTAATATACTATAATAACTATTAATCCACGTTTTAGGTACTAGATAAAAATGTTAAATATAAAACCAAAATATTAACAGGCTTATCAGAGGTACTAAAATTATAAAAGTAATCATAAAATTGTTTAAGTACTATCACTAATTAATTAATTAGTTCAATTCATATTTATGGCATCAATTAGATTAGAATAAATTTAATATGGTGTTAATTAATAGGTTTTTTTATGGCAGATAACCTTTTGAGTCATAAATTTATTTTAACTTAGTTTGAAATTTGAATAGTACAAAAAAAAACTAAGTACTTGATATGTTCTAACTTCTCAAATAAAAATTATAGTACTCAATTTTTAAAATACACATACAAAAGGGTATTCAAATAAAAATATAAAACAATTAAAAAAAAACAATAAAAGTGATTAGGAAAATAATTTGTATATACATATTATGTATTATTATTTTCTAAGAATATAATTTTTATATAAATTTGTATTTGCACTTTGTAAAGTCCAATAAACTAATTTAATTTTAAATAAATAACGAAGAATAAAATGAAATTTATATTTAATAAAATTATTTAAATAATAAATACTAAATACGATAACAAATTAAATAAACTTAAATACAAAATTTTATTACTTTCCTAATAACTGTAATAAATTTAAAAATTTTGATTAAAAAAAAAAGATTAAATTATAGACAGTAATTAATTGCCATATCAAATATAATTAAAATAATCTAAAAATATATTTTAAAGTCAAAAATAGAATTAACCAAAATAATCAATTTAATGTAATTAGTATACTAATACAAGATAAAAAAATTAAATTAAATTAGGTAAAAATTATGCTGGTTAAAACTAGAAAATACAAAATGATAAGGGAAACTAATATATTATTAATTAGTACTTGTTCATATAAATTGACTAATTTTTTTAAAATTGTATGCTTGTCTTTTTGGATATTCCAGAAATTTGAAAAGTTATTTCTTTTATTATTTCTATTTATGCTATTTTGTTATTTTGAAATTAAATTAATGTAATTTATATTTGAAATTATATTTGACTTAATAATTGTATGATTACTTTATAATCTTAATTTTAATTACTGTATTTTAAGTAATTCCTACGAATTGATTACTTAGTCAAAATAATTTTTTACAATTAATTACTTTGCGAATCATACAATTGATTATTTTATAATGTTAATTAATAGTTTTGATTACCATTACTTTAATATTTGGACTCCAACTTATTGATTACGATTATTAGTAATCATAAATAATGAATTTTCTATTTTATTTTTATTTTTGTTTAATTTCAATTTAATAATAAAAATAATCTGGAAAACTCTTTTTTATGAATTATACGTAGTCCAAAAGTTTGATATTCAAAATATAAAATTTTAGAATTGTTTTGAACTTTAATACTATACCGAAGTAATCAGTAGGCAAGGAATATTAATTTGCTTAGACATTTGCTAGTTTTATTCAACCAGTCTTCGTACTTATAAGAAAATTTTATAAAACGTCTGTTGAACTGAATCATAAGTTGTTTTATATTTAATATTGTTACTTAATATCTTAATTAAATCCTAATTACCCTGACCCATCACTTATTTGCACACGCCTGTCCCACCACTATTCTTTGTTTACAACAAATTCTTTCAAATAATTTTATCAAATTAAAATGCCAATTTCTTGATGATTCTCACAATAATTATAAATTATTCAAAAAAAGGAACTAAAATTATTTTTGTATTGTAAATTTTAAATAATTTGTTTAAAATGTATTGAATTTCATTCATTAAATACAATTTGTGTATGAAGTTCTAGTTTGTAAAAAAATGACCGTAAATACATTTGCAATATAATAAATTGAAATGATAATCAACTGATTCACACTGCATAAAGTCAATAATATTTAATTTAAAAGAGCTTTCATTTTAAAAGTAATTAAAATGGATTGGTCTTTATTGATGACTAACACTGACAATCAAATATAATACGAAAAATTTCTGTAATTTTTTAATGAGTAAATTTATTTGAACTAAAATTTAATTAATAAAATGTATTAAACGACTATCATTTAATTATAAACAAATTTATGCGATATAATTGTAAATGGAAATCATTTCTGTTTCTTGTAAAGCTTTTGATTTTTCGTAACCTTTAACAAAAAGGATTTCTAACACCATAGTCATTTTTGACAGTTGACCTTTAAATTTAATTAACGATTTAATATTCTCGTCCATAAAATGTTTTTTAATTATATACGGAATCGTGTTCGTATAGCAAAAATTGGGACATGGTAGAATAAACAAAAAATTTAATTTATTTATATATTAAAATCGTTTATTTGGTGAAGTTCGACATTGTTTTGACATTGTTTTGACATTTAAATTCATTTTGCTCTCAAATAATATATTTAATTAGTAACAATTTTTCATTTTTCGAAATTTTTATTATTCATAATTTTCGCAGCAAAGTACTGTTTATAAATAAATATCAAATAAATTTGCTGTCAAAATGAAACTGTCGCTATCATTGTAGATTGTAGATTGTACGCAATGTTTTGTCGCATGCGATGAATACTTTTTTTCAGAATATTGAAGAATGCAAAAAATTGCTTAATTTTTAATATCTATAAATTAAATATTACTGAAGCTTTAATTTTGAGGTTAAATTTTCTTTTAACTAAATGTTTAATTTTATTGGCTGTAAATGATTTACTTTTGAATTTTACTTTTTATTTGGAATTACATTTTTGTTTTTATTTATTGATTAATTATTATTTAATATAGAAAAGAATTAAAGTCTGTCCTTGATACTCGGATTACAAACCAATTACAGAGAAAGAAAAGTTTATTATAAACAGTTATAATAAATTTGCTTCAATACATTCTATATAATTTAATTATGCGTTTAGTACTACAAAACTAACCCCAATAAATAAAGTCTAAACTCTTACTACTTAAAATATAACTGTACATGGTCTGATTCATTAATATGCAAAGGAATATTCTTCCAAAGAACATCTATAGTAAATCAGTTCTAAAAATATAATGAAATATCAATTTAAAATTATATTTATAGGCAATTTTCATTACGTAATTTTTATGTAATGAATATTTAATCTTATTGTGGTTTTATAACATTTAAAACCACAATTTTGCTAGCTATTAGTATAGTATTAATAATAGCTACCAAAAAAATATGCATTTATATTTCTATATATAATATAAAATATGGTATAAGGAAAATTTTTCATTATTAAATTTAATAAAAATAAAAATTTCCAACCATGAAACATTATTCAGATATTTTAAAACAGTGCAGTTTAACTTAACATATTCTGTGGGCCGAAGATAAAAATGCAAGATATATTTTTAAAAATTTAAATAGAATAATGATTAGTAAAATAATTAAAAAATATATGACTTAAAAGAATATAATAATAAATTAAACTGCATTATAGGAAATTTTACTTTACAAGCTCTGTTCTGCAACTACAATCTACAAAACTTATCCTACGAGGGGATCTCTATCGATTAAATTAAGCTAATTCGTACTTATCGTATAATAAACTTACTCATGATATACAATGTAGGAATTTGAAGAAAAGTTTTTCTCGTGTGGGAAAATTAATAGAAAAAAGTGTAAATATTTTCAAATGCTAAAAGGTACTTCATATGAAATACGACCCAATCTTAGAAAATGTATAAAGCAGCTATTTGTTGATTAGTTATTCAGATGCAGGCTTTCCAAGTGAAAGGGTTAAGACTAGAACATATGATTTTAAAAATTATCGTAAACTGCGTCTATCGTAATACTTAGTATCGAAATATAAAGTTAGAAATTAGAAATATTGATTAAATAAAATAAAATTAGAAATACCGATTATTTCGAAAATATTAAGAAAAAAAGTGATGAAAAAGCGGATGAATAGGCGAATTTAAAAATAAAATAAAATTGAGATTGAAATAAAAACAGAGAAATATATCAATATTTTACTAATTTAAAATATTGTAACTTTTTAACTCTAAAAGATAAAAAAAAATTAATTATTATGAAAGCCTATAACTTCAGTTAGTTATTCACACTTGCAAATAAGGCAGTTATATCGGAAACCATTAGAAATAGGCCATTTCTTCCAGAAAATCCATACCGAAGACGAATCACAAAACCTTATCTAATATAATAAATAGTACACACAATTTATTAGCATCTGTATATTCATAATCATACTATAAGACCCACAGGTGAGTCGTCATGGATTAAATGAAATAATGATTAAGGAAATTGAAACTTAATCTAAATGATTTGACGATAGGATTGGAAATGGATTAAATTTGAGTTAAAAATTATTCCAAAAAAAATTAACATTTTAAGAGAGAAATTAAAATTGATTTTTTCTAATTAAAGTAACTGTTACAAAATTAAAAGTTTTTAAATTTCAACTTTTTCCAACATTATTCTCAAAAAATTCCGGGCCACACGTTGTTCTTATCTGTTATAAAATAATTCAAAAACCACAATTTGAACAAAAAGGAGTAAAAGGGATGGGTATCATATTTTAAGCAATAACAAAAATTTCAAAAAAAAAACAAAAACAAATCATTGTTAATTAATTGTTTATACATTTTCTTTGAATATTAAAGGGTTTTTTAAAAAAAAAATAAAAAAATTAGAACATTTTTAATTTCATATTAATTGAATAATAAATTTTATATTGTTTTTATTTACATTGCTTAATTTTTATTATTTTTCTTATTCTGTTCTTTATTTTGTAATTTACGTCTTTTCAACCCTCGAACCAATAACAACAACAACAACACAACAACAAAACAATTCACAATAACAACAGGTTCTTTTGTTTATTTAATATTTGGTACAGTAGCAAAAGTTTTAATTGGCCCTACTAGTCTTGTTGGTAAGTTATACTTTTAGATTTTAAACAAATAATATTTTAATTAAATATCAAATTTTTTGGTTAAATTACAAAAAAATAAAAAAAACCATAACAAAAAAAAAAATCAAAATTAATATTTAAAACATTTATAATGTTTTTATTTTGTTTGTATTTTTTTTTTAATTTCTTAGCACTCGTAACAGTTCAATTCACAATGGGAAAACCAATACAATTTGCTTTTCTATTAACATTTTTGGCTGGTGTTGTTGAACTATTGATGGGAGTATTGAGATTAGGTAAGTTATTTGTATATAATAAGAATAGGTATATAGGGATGAATTGTTTTAAAGTTAAAAATAATATCAAAACACAATTTGGAATTTAATATAAAAGAGAAAATATTGATTATTTTATATTTAAAAATAAATTTAAATTTTTATAAAACGAGGAAGATTATAGTTGCCCTTGTCAACTTTTAGAGACCCGTGCATACCCACTAACCGTTATTTATTTCCGCTATGCTATTATAAATATTACAAAAAAAATATAAAGTAAAATAGTTAAAAAAAAATTTTAAAAATTTTTAATTTATGGGATAATATTTTTGCTTAAAAAAAACAAAATAAAAAAAAATATTAAATTTTTAATTCATTATACCATAATTTTTGCTTAAAGCAAAAAGAAAAAAAAAACCATAAAAAAAAAAATAGCCCACCCTAAAAGTTGGTCCGAGTGATGTCCAACTTTGCCAACTAACTTGTCCTATTACTTTATCTGCCCAGTTTTGATTTTAACCTCGTAGCTTCATTAGATACACAGTTATAGAATTGACAACTTTGTATGGCAGCTGCCCGAAAACGGGGCCGTAACATTTTGAGACTCCATATAAGTGCTCGATTCATTATATAACTAACAGTGTGTAATTTTCATCCTCGTAGTATAATCAGTTTCCAAGAAATTCATATTGGTGCAAAGAAGTTGTATGGCAGCCCCCCGAAAATGAAGTCGTAACATTTTGAGACTTCATATAGGTAGTTGATTCATTATATAACTAACAGGTGTAATTTTCATCTTCCTGGTATAATTACTTTTGAAAAAATTCATATTGGTTTAAATAAGTTGTGTGGCAGCTCCCCGAAACCCTGGTCTGGTCTTAACCAAAAAGAATAGGGAACCTCAAAAATGTCAAAAAAATGTTTTGTGTGAATTTCAAAACTCTAGCTCTTTTAATTTTTGAGTTATCGTGCTGACACACAAACGGACGAACAGACACACATAGCTAGATCGACTATTTTTTCGATTCTGAGCCGATACGTACCCTTGACACTATATCTAGCTCGTCTAGATCGATGCGTTACAAACGGAGGAGCAATTTTAATATACCCAATGTCATATATGTATGCACGGGTATAAAGAGGTATTTAATGAAAAGTTATTATTATTATTATTCTGTTGATGGATGTTTACAATTGATAATATAATAGCAATATTAAGTGATCACTTCTTAAGTCATTTTATATTTATTTTATTCAATTGTTATTTAACTCTTTCTTTTTGACTTGTGTTATATTTAAGAAAATTTAAAGTAGAAGAACATTTCTTACATTTTTTTTTTGAAATTTTTTATTTTCGTTTCAAAATCTCCCCAATCTAAACTCCCTCTTAATTTAGAATCTCACAATACATATATAAATATTCTGGAAAAAGCGTATGATCCCGCCTATGAATATAACTCTGAAACCCCTCCTAGTTAAGAATCTCGCATATTCTTATATACACATATTTCATAAAAGGCGTACAATCCTGATTTTGTACCTAAGATACAATCCCTCTTAAATATATTTTTGATACATATGTTTATGAAACTTATTTTGATACACGAGATTTTGATTCTATATGACTGTAATGAGAATAATGACTATATATAATTTTTCAGAATGTTTAAAGAAAACTTGTAAGTTATCCAAATACTTAGTTAAGAAACACAAATTACACTTTATGATCTTTCAGATTAGGATAACAACGTTTTTAAAAATGACAATGAAATTATCTAGTATAGACAGAAGGATTCACTTAAATAATTTTGTCATTTAAGAATATATTACTCATCCACGAAATGGATTTATTTAGAATAATCGAATTAAAGTAAAATACTATTTATAACATGTCATGCAGGCAACTTACAAACATTTTTGTACAAATCCGTAATATGCATTACCTCACATATGTCCGTAGGCCTAGAACTCGGTTATGAATTCTCACTAAAATAAATACCTCTTAAAAGTGGTATTTATTTTAGTTTAATAATAAATAAAATTAAACCAATACCAAAATCTAAATTAAAAATAATCATATAGGTATCCAAATTTTCTTAAGTTATTTTGTGATTTCATTCGTTAATAAAAAATGTTTCAAAAAACTTTTACATAGAGGCCTTGAAATTAAATGGACAATTCTAATAAATTCTTTTTACAAAGTTCTGCATAATTTTCCACTTATAATGACTTTTAAAAGCTTATTTAATTCCTTTAAAGACTATTAACCATTTATTAATCAGAGTTAATTTCTTAAAGAAGCCTTGATAATGGTAGTGTATAAGTATTTAACTTGTTAACTTTACCTAGGTCGTGCAAACTCAATTCCCATAAAGGTCATAAATATTTAATTGAAAAAAGGATTAATCAAAAAATTTTTTTTTGCTTTACAAGAATCCCTTGGTAAAAAAAAATATAGAAAAGTAAGAAATTCGTAGGATACAAATAAAATAAATAATATTACTTGTAAAATCAATAAATAGTACAACTGGTACGCCAAAACATTAAAAGGAAAAGCATGATCCATTTCCTTTTCACATTGTATACAGTATACGACTGCCTATAAATAAATAAATAAATAAATATCTTAAAGTTGTCATCTCTTAATTTCACACAATTAAATGCAAGTTGAAAATATTTTGGTATACCTTAATAATTTGACAGTATAGTCCTTGTCCTATAGTCTTATATATACAGCCTCTTAATTTTTTATAAAAAAACAAACAAACTCAACCCAATCATCTGTCATTAGTCAGATCTTGATAACATTTTTTTTTTTTTTATTTGATTCGTTTAAAAAACGGAATTCAAAAAATCATTACAATGTTTGATAAAAAGCTTTTTATTATAAGCAATTAAAGGTAATAGAATGCATAATTTTTTACAAGTGGAAATTTTTATCACACTTTATTATTTTTTAGCACATTTTCAAAAAATTTTGTAAAAATGTGCCTATATAGCTTCACTCTGTCTGTCCGTCCTTCCGTCCGTCCCTTTTTACCTACGGCTGACTAAAAAATATCAGAAATGGGTATGTATTGCAATAAAAATAATTTAATGTTAAAACTACAGCCTCGCAAAGTCGGAAAAAGCCCTATATTTAAACAGTTATAACTAGAGTTCTATAAGGTATATATTTTCCAACCTGAAAACGGTAACAGACAGCTGTTTTTATAAGCTTTACAAATTTTTAAATACCAATTGTATAGGGTTACCATACGGTACAAAATTTACCGTTATTCAAAGCTAAATTTTGTAAAATTTTTGGTCCCTCATAACTTCGGAACGACTAAATCCAGAAACTTGAAATTTTGGGAGAAGTTAGATCCTTAGAAATAAGTAAGAGTCAGTTAACAAAATTTTTTTGTCATGCCCCCGAAAATTTAAATTTTGCTATTTTCAACCACCTGTAATTTTAACACCTTTTCAATTTTTTTTTACAAATATACAAAATTTACAGCTGCAGCATTATATTTCAACATACGTTAAAGGTTTTTCTTAAATTTGAAAGAGTCTCTTTAAATTGAAGAAATTGTTTCTTAGTCTTAACAATTTTTGTTAGATAATAATATTCTAGGTAAAATTCCAAATTTTGTTTGAGTTCAAAATTGATTTCCTAGAACCGGAAAAAAATGGAAAAGTGAGGACAGGACAGGGGTGGGCAGATCCATCATAAGTTTGCTAAGCAAAAATTTGGGAACCTTCCCCATTGAACGGCTACTAGGTCTTCAAAATTAAAACTTTTATGTTTTTATAAAAAAGTAACTTATTCACCAGTGTAGGTTTTTCCAAAATTAAACGTTAACATAGAAGCTCCAACATTATATTTTTCACTTATTAACAGGTTTTCTTGAGTGCTTGAGTGATTGGGGTTATATTCTAAGTATTTCACTATTATTCATATATAAATTAATGAAATAACTAAATTATAATATTATCATAATATATATTTTTATAAAAATAAATGATAAAATACTCAGTATGAAACTGTGTATAATTTTGAAAATGTGCTTTTTAAAAACCCTTGGTTTTTTTTACTCACTTGTTTTTTTTTTATTTATTTATTTTTTTTTTTTTAATTTTTATTTACCTTTAAGTTCGTAACACGCTTTAATAATTTGTATACAAGTACAAGATATATTTATCAAATTAAAAAAAATACAGTAAATATGTAATAACAACCAAAATAAAAATAATAATAGTTAGTATAGATAATGTTTTTATATTTTATTTTATTATTAAAAAAAAAAAAACACTTAAAAATAGGACAGGAGAACATGAATGAATGAAAGAAAGTATAGAATGAATGAATAAATGGGTGAAAAAACGAATAAATCGTTTATGACGGAATTGATAAAAAAAAACACACACACAAACCAATAAAAAAAAAACGTATAATCAATGAGACAATAATGAGCAATTAAGGTTACCAGTCTATCTTTAATTTATTTAATAAGAGAGAATTATTATGAAGAAAAACATTTCACTATATAGACTGTGTAAAATTTATGGCAATTGTTTGAATAGCGTGGTAGATTAGATTATGATAAAATTTGATAAGTTAAAAGTCAGAATATGCTTAATATTAAATGTTTGTGGAAAAATGAGAAATTGGGGTAAATTTAGTAATATTTTTAGATTAGATAAAATTAATAGAATTTATCTCAAGTGCTTCTCAATTCCGGAACATGTGGTAGGTAGATATTAAATCTTTATCAATTATCACACGTAAATTTTTTCAATAAAGTTAATCTTTTATAATGAAATATATGTGGGCTGGATAAATAGTCCCAAACACTAAATCCTAGTCATAAAATCTCAAACACAAAATCCCAGATTAGAAAAGCCCAAATTACAAAATCCCAAAATAAGAAATTTTTAAAATTGATTTCATACATAAATGTCAAAATTAAATACTGTAATATTGGGATTTTGAAATTTGGGGTTATGTGAAGTGGGATTTTGGAATGGGATCATATTTTATTTATAAATTGGCAATCTTAATAAAAGCCCGCACACTTTTATAATCGCTTGTCAATTTTAATTAATTAATTAAGTAAACGCAATTTATAAAAAAAAAAAAAACTAATTTAACGTACTATAATAATTGATCGCGCGCAATTACAACAAAGTTAATGTTATGAATTTAAATTAATTGAAAGAAAAATGACATGTTAACATTCTTTTATGATAGCTTAGAATTTTTTAAACGTGTGTTGTTCAGAACAAGTTAAACGCGCTTTAATATTCTGATTATTTAAATAAATTAGTAATTAAATTAATGAATTAATAATGAAATGGGAGAAGTCTAATTCAATACTTGATTTCCTTTATTTTAAACCAGTTTCTAAGTGTTTTGTAAACATTTTTACGATAAAATTTTGTGCCAAAGGGGTTTTTTATAAATTTATTGAACTTTTATTTAAATTTGTATACTAATTAAACAACTTATTTCACTGTATAGTTTTAACTCAGGTTTAACATTTGACTCAAAGAAACTTGTTCTTGGTTTTAAACTTAACAACTTAGGAACTTATGACTCAAAGAAACTTGTTCTCGGTTTTAAACTTAACAACTTAGGAACTTATGATGCAATCATTTTTGAAGAGTAACTTAGGGAATAATCGTTTAATTAAGCTCCTTTCTAAGCTTCGTTAAATTTCTAAAGCGTTTTTTTTAAGGTTTTAAAAACCTAATTCTGAATATCTTGTATTAAGTTTCAATTTTAACTACTGTTAGGAACAGAAGTACTCATTTTTAAAAACAGCTTAGGGAATATTAGTTTGATTAAGCTCCATTTTAAGCTTCGTTAAATTTCTAAAACGTTTTTGATTAATTTTAAATTTATTTTACTTTTTTAATTTTTCACAGGTTTTATATTTGAGTTTATTTCAATGCCAGTTATTAAAGCATTTTCAACAGCAACCGCAATTTTAGTTATTGAATCACAAATTAAAGTTATTCTCGGAATAAAATATTTGGTACCAGGTTTTGTAAATTCTATTCAAAATCTTATATATAAACTCGAAGAAGCAAGAGTAGGAGATGCTGTTATGGGAATATGTTCTTTAGTCTTTTTAATTTTATTGAAAGTAATTTTTATTTACATTAAATAAAAATGTAAAAACTTTTATTAATTGACATTTCTTTTTATAGCAATTAGATCGAATACGTTTTAACGAAAATAATAAAAAGGGTCGTTACCTTAATTATATTATTAATTATTTAAGTCTTTCGAAGAATGGTTTGCTTGTAATTATTTGTGCATTAGTTTCATTTATATGGGTATCACAATCACCAGAAAATGAAGAACCACCATTCAGATTGAGTACAGATGTTGTACCAGGAATGCCAAATTTCTCATTTCCGCAATTTACTGTGGAAGCAAATAATCGAACTTATACATTTTTAGAAATATGCAGCGAACTGGGAATGGGTATATTTGTTATACCTTTTGTTTCTCTACTAACCAACATTTCAATTGCAAAAGCTTTAAGTAAAATATATTTTAATTTTAAATTAAATAATTAGATTAACAAACTTTTACCCGCCCTCAATAGCTCCTAAGGGTTTAGTAAATGCTAGCCAAGAATTATTTACCTTAGGATTGTGTAATATTATTGGATCTGGAGTTCAATCAATGCCAACAGCTGGTGCATTTTCAAGAGCTGCTATAAGTCAAACAAGTGGTATTAAAACATCAATAGCTGGCATTTATTCAAGTGAGATCATAAACAATCAAAAAGTAATTTAAATCTTATATAATTTAATATTTTAGGTTTTGTTGTAATTTTTGCTATGAGCTTGCTAACACCATACTTTACATACATTCCAGAAAGTACTTTAGCTGCAATTCTTATGGTTGCTATAGTTACACTAATTGATTTTAAAATACCAATTAGATTATGGCGTGAAAGTAAACGTGATTTCTTTACATGGTTATCATGCTTTTCAGCTTGTGTTATATTTGGTGTTGAAGTTGGATTATTTTTTGGAATTGCTATAACAGCCACATATTTATTGTATCTATGGGCTAGACCTAAAATCCGGGTTAAAATAGGAGAAGTGAGTTTCAAAAAATGGGAATTTTAATAAATTTAAAAAAGAAAATTCAATTGTTTTATTTTACAGATAAATGGAATGCAATATGTACGTATTATGCCTAATCATGGAATGTATTTTCCCGGAATTGATTATTTACGTGAGAGAACATTAAAAGCTTGCATCGAGGCTAAATTTCAAATTCCAGTTGTGATAGATTGTCATAATATTACTGGATTGGATTATACAGCTGCTCAAGGTATATCAAAATTAGCAGTAGATTTAGAAGATGAAAGTCGATCACAAGCATTAGTTTTATTCCAAATGAATGTTAAATTTCAAAAATTAATTGATAATCTCAATAATTTAGTATTTTGTGAGACTGAAGAAAAATTAAAGGAAATTCTAACACAAGAAAGTCTTAGAAATGGTTATATATCATTAAAGGATCATGTAAGAGCATCAATTGATTTAGGTTATAAATTAAATACATTACATGATATCACAGAATAGATATATATTTATACATATAATTCTTGCTGTTATTGTTATATTTTTAATTATTGATACATACCTACATAATATTATATAAATTATTTGTTATATATTTTTTATTTATTGAAATTTTATTCATTAAAAGAAAAAAGTTGTTTAAAAAATTTTTCTAATATTTTTTTTTTGCGCTTAAATTTAGAGAAGCAACGAAAAAATACGGACAAACTCGATTCTTACCCTTAATAATAACAGTTGTTCCTTAAAATCTGTTTCAGCGAAAGTTATTGTAGCTGCACATGATATATTAGATGACTCCAATTCAGTTACCAAATCATTAACTGCCAGTGAATGAACTTCTTCATTCTGGGAAAACGTTGTCACTGTATCCCATCCAAATTTCCGAATAAAAGCAATACGTGCTGGATTATGTGATGAATCTGGTGCAACAGTTCTATAGAAGAAAGGAAATTCATGCCGATCACTTAATGCTGGTGATGTTGATCCGAATGATACCTTGAATATTAAAAAATCTAATTAAGACTTCAAAAATTTTTTTTTAAAATTGTTTTGTAAAATGATGTCTCAATACTAATTTTTATAAGCTTAATGAAGCTTTGGATATGTATAAACTGACATTGCAGAGGAATGGCTAAGTCTATATCACTTAATTTTTAAGGGTGTGAGAATTTGAATCCAAATTATAGCAAAGGGAAATTTTGTAAAATGAAAGCTACGAGTCCCTATCATGTTTCAGTGGTAATTCCGACATAACTAGGTTTTCGTTCTAAAGTTAAGCTATTCTTGATACGTTAAACCAGCACTACACAACATATGC
Source organism: Dolichopus griseipennis (assembly GCA_963082915.1). Classification (NCBI taxonomy): domain Eukaryota; kingdom Metazoa; phylum Arthropoda; class Insecta; order Diptera; family Dolichopodidae; genus Dolichopus; species Dolichopus griseipennis. The sequence continues at coordinate 71,906,800 of OY720444.1, read as the reverse complement.
ATAATAATCACAAGTAATTTATAAAAAAAGTACTTAAAAAATAAAAGATCAAATTTTTTGAAAACCAGAAGTCGAACCCACGTGATTTTAAAATTCTATTCCCCGATTCTGAACTAATCTATGGCCGCCCAGATCATATCTAATAAAAACAATATCATAAAAATTGTATAATTCTATCGTCATAGTTTATATCGTAATATAAAATAAGATTTAATTAAATTTAATTATTTATATATATATAATAAAAATTATTGTGTAAGACAATAGATGGCGCCCAAAATTAACATTTGTGTATTCATAATCTTATACAATAGCTACAGTCGAGTAATCAACAGTTTAGTGAATATAACGATTAAAGAAATTAAAGCTTAGACTTGGTGCATGCCCTATACTGCTTTAAAGAGTGGAAAGGCGAAAAGAAAATTCGCCGAATCTGTAATAAAAACAAAAAAAAAAGAACAAAATATTTGAAAATATTCCAGAAAGTACTTATTGTAATATTTGAGGTCAATTCTAAGAACCGTCTTCAAAAGTTCAACTTTTAAAATTTTTAACTTCATATTAAAGTTTAAATCCAAAAGTTTAAAAAAAAAAATCAGTAGCATTATAGATAACCTTTAAATTACTATAAAAATTTTCATATTATATACTTTTAATTGAACTTGCCTTTGTCTATGGCTTTATTTTTCATTCTGTCAGTTAGTGATACATTTATATTAGAAATCTGACCATAAATTTAAAAGAATTGTATGGTTCAGTGGTTAGCAAAGTGGCTGACGGTGTAAATAGGTCTGAGTTCGATCCTCCTTCCAAGATAAAAATTTTTTTCATTTAAAAGTGTTTTAGTATAAAAGTAAATTGCTGCATTAAGACTATCTGAAAGAAGAACTGTCACATTTCAGCAATTTACTTTTATACTAAATCACTTTTAAATGCAAAAGATCTACCATCAATTTTTGGTTAATGAAAATTTTCAACATTTTAAGCTTAAAAGTTTTGAAACATTAAAAGAACTGTTTCTTATACTAGCAATTTACTTTTATATTAACACAGTAACAAATTCCCAAGATCTACCTTCAATTTTTTATTTTCTGCATTTTAGGAGGCTAGTACTACTTTAATAAAAGTATATATTGAAAAAAATATTTTTTTTTTATTTTATTTTATTTTAAAATAAATTGGATTAAAAAATATAAACAGCTATCAAGATTTTATAATGCAATTTATTAAAAATGTAACTTTCACTATAAAAATGTCAAACATAAAAGCAAATACATAAAAGCATACATCCATAGCTACAAACATTTATTTTTTAATACATAAATCCTTTTAACATATTATTCTGTTCAACTCAATTATTCAAATTGGAATTAATTAATTAAATTAAATTAAAAGTAATTTAATTTATTTTATTTTTATTTATTTTTTTTTTAAATTATTCATCTTTTTTTTCACAGAAAAGATTTTTTTATTTTATTTAATAATTTATTTGAAAAAAAAAAAAAAAAATATGGAAAAAGTTCATAAGTCATAATTATCAGATCATATTATGCTTGAAATGCTTCTGGTGGTCAAAAATGAAATTTTTTTTTAAATGAGTGAGAATTGAACGTTTTTGCTTAAAGCTTAACATGATAGAATCTAATTATTCTATTGAAGACTGATGATAAAAGCTTCCCCCAATCTTTGTTATATATGCATATCTATGTATATATATATATCTGTTCAATATAATGATGTTTTAAATAAATTTTGATATTTTTATTTTATTATTCGTTTTTTCTTATAATATTTTTATATCTCTTAGAATGTCTTTATTAATCAATTTATTTATTCGTTTATTTTTTTATTCTATACTTTTTTTTTTAAAAATTATTTCAATTTTCTTTTCTTTACGCTTTTGCATCTTGAAAGCAAACAAACATATAGAATTTTATGTTTTTTTTTTGATATATACGACAATTTAAATTTATTCAGGGTTAAAATGGATTCATTCGAATTTAAAGAATAAATAAATATATATTAAAAGTAAAATTATTTTAAGTCAACTATAAGATATTTGTTTTTCAATTTAAAATGAAAGTATGAATGAATGAGACTAATTTGATGTTGTCTTAAATAATACAATCCTATATGTTCAAATTAGTGGATTTGAAGTTGTAAAATTGTTGTATTTTTAAAGCTATATTCCTTTAATAATCAGAATCTTTCACTAATCAATGATAAGAAAATTATTAAATAATTTATTTATCAATGTGGGTAGAAGAAAACAAACTTTTTATTTGCAAACATAGACTAAGAAGAGCCGCAGTAGGAGAAGATCTAGAGGAATATGTTGATGTCGATGTGTACACAAGCTCATGCAAAATTGTGCTGAACACATTTTATTGAATATATTGATGAAGACAAAGATGTTTTTTTACAAGGGCATGGAACTCTCGAAAACCACCCGTTAAAACAGTGCTATGTTTCTTCGGGTAGCGTGCGACTTTAATGCACCAAAACAACACCCCTTTTGAACCAAACTTTAGAATGGAAGCTGGGATACAAATGTACAATTTGGTTGCAGGGATGAGAATATAAGGTTATGGGGGATGAGCAAAATTTAGAGAGATATTGATGGGAAAAATATCAATATTCTTCTTAAATTTAGTTAAGTCGTAAACATACGAATTACCAACTTTAGGAAACACATTGGACGGAATATGGTTTCAAAAACTCAACATGCGCATAACAAATGAATTTTTATAAGCCATAGCATGGATCTGAAACCACGGAACAATAATGAAATAATTTATTATATGTTAATCAAAAATATCCGTATAATTCTTATTTGTAGAGCCCAGACAATATATGGTATCTATTAAGACAATTTTCTTAAATTTTTAACAATTTTAAAAGTAATTGATTGATTGATTTGATTACAAAATCATTTTGAAAAGTTTTTTTTTCCTTTTACTCGCGCAATACTTCAACTTGAAGCCTTCATTCATCTCAAACCTATGAATTTTTCTACTATTTCGTTCCAGAATATTTCATGTCTCCTTAAATCATCTTGCACCGTGCTACTCCATGTTGCTCTAGTTCGTTACCTAGATCCATCATTCTTGTTATGCATTCTTCATTTTTCCTTAGTGTATGGGTAATCCACCTCTATTTCCTTCTTGGAATTTGCGTAATTATCGATTCTTCGTTTGTTGATGCTCACAAGTCTGCATTTCTTATTCTGTTCAGTCAGAATATTCGACAGATATTTATTTATGAAAACCTGTAATTTATTCTTAATAGAATTAGTGAGAAACCATGATTCGCAGCCATATGTTAATGTAGATTTAAAGCACGAATCGAATATTGTTAGTTTAGTTCATCTTGGTATTTGTATACTGTTCCATATAGGGCGATGTCTACCGTAGGTTTTGTTAGCTTGATCGATTCTGTTTTGTACATCTTCGTGAGATGATACTTCCTTGATAACAGAATTTAGTTGTAAATTGAATAGCTCGAAAAGTGCTGTATTTAAAGTTTTCACTCGTTTCAGTAGAGACATTTTTATAATTTAGATTTGGATGCATTTAATAAATATACAATTCAAGTATTTAAAGATCTATCAAGCCAAGCATCTAATTTTACATCCATATATATTATATCCATTTAATATCCGTTAGTTAGCGAACCGTTAGTTCATTTAATTTACTTGGAGTATCATTAGGTTGACTCTTAGTTTTAATTTGGACAAATCCATAGTGAAGTGTAAATCATATAACATACTATTCTATTCCAACATAGTATGGAAGAGTGAGGCAAACTATTAGATACAAATTAATATTTTATAAACTGCAACCTCAAAAATTGTAAATTTTTTTTGAAGAAAGCCAAAATTTTCAGAAGCGAAATGATACGGAATTAGATTGAATAATATTTAAGGTAATATTTATATAAATTACACGCTTCCCGAAGCACTTAATTGATCATCATAATTATTTAAATGGAAAACCTAAAATAAACAGATAATCAGCTTTTATAAATAAAATTTACAAGAATAATAAAAAGAAGAAAAAATTTGTAAACACAGCAATAAAATTTACAAGCATTATGACTAATTTTCTATCTAAGCTACTCCAATCTCAATTGATGCAGGATTGGAAAATTTGACAGACTAACAAAATTTTTACAAGTTTTAGTTTGACAAAACAAGATCTGTTTTAATCGATACGGTCTTAAAAGAAAACTTTTTAAACACAACACAAACTTCATTCTCTCCGTGTAAGTAAAAAAAAACAAGAAGAATATAATATTATTTATATCTCTTTTCCTCATCTGTTTAAATACGAAGTGAGAAATGTGAAAAATAGAATGAAATGGCAAATTTTGTTCTTTTCTTTCCTTATTTATGAAATGTTGGAAAAAAAAAACAAAAAAAAATTGATGTAAGAAATTTTCTTTTGCAAAAAATAAAAAAAAAAGTTGAAATTTATTATGATTCATGACTTTTGAGGTGCCTGGTGGAAGAACTTTTTTCTTTTTTTTTTGTTGTAGAAAAATTAATTTTTTTTTTGTACCAGTGAATAAAAAAGTTCATAATTTCACAAATAAATTTTTAATAAAAAAAAAAAGAAAAAAAACAATAAACAAAAATATAAATAAAAATTAGAAAATAATAGAAATAGATAAAGAAAAATTAATGAAGTTTAGTATAAAATTTTTGTTATAAATTTGATCCAATGATTTTTTTTTGTTTTGTTTTTTTTTTTTTTTTTTTTTAAGAGAGAAAATTGACTTTTAACTTTCATTTTTCCGTCAATTTAAATTTCATAAAAAAGTTTTAAATTTCAGAACTAAATATTGAATATACTTTTTTTTTTTCAGAGTCACTTTTCTTTCAATAAAAACATTGAAGTTAATTTTTTAAGAAATTTGGAGAATCAATTAGGGCTTTTATTTCTTTTCATTGCTGATGTTATTTACAATTATTTACAAATCTGTTTATAGAGTCAACTCCATTGTCAAAGTGTTAAACTCGATCAATCCGATTTAAAAAAGTTTAACTACTTACAGCTCCAGCTTGGCAGTCCGTCAGATCAAAATGGAGCAAATTTTCATAATAATCGATTGAGTAGTTTAGGAGTCTATATGCACTAACATGAGAGAAATAAACAAACAAGCTTTTATAGTTTTAGCCCTTGTTACTCCGCGAGAAAACATAGGGCTTGCTTTTGGCATCTTTATCTGCTGCTATTTTTAAATTCTCCCAAGTGAGGTTGAATTGATTTAGTTTATTCAGTAATGTGCATCTGCAGGTATTATTTGGACGATAGTGGATATTACTTCCATGATAGTGGGCCATGCGGCTCATTTTGTTTTAATATTTTCTTAGCGTGTAGCCAATCCAGTTTCACTTTTTCTATTTTTATTGTTCAGTATGGGTTCTTCACTTGAAATGCTTCTTAGACCTTCGTTATATATTCTGGTAGGCCAGAATATTCTGCATATAATGTGAAGACTTAAGTTCCTGGCTGATGATGTAGGATATTATTTCTACACAAGTATGGATTAACTTTCTTTACCTGGAAATCTGGGTGTCATCCAAAAGCTGCGCTGGCTGTTGTTTGAGTAGGTTGTTGAACTGTTAGCTAGAAGTACTAAACCGTCTGCTTTAGCTATAAGTGAAACTCTAAGTAATAAATCTTTTCTGTTTACAAACTTCGGACATTATATTGTCTAGGACTATTGTAAATAAAACTAGTGAGAGTGGACACCTCTGTTTGTGCGCTGGTATTTGTCTGGAAATGTTCATTGATAGTTCCATTGTACAGAACTACTGGTTCAGAGTTCTCGAATAGTTTTCCTAATATCCAGATTAATTGTTGCACCTTTATTTTTGAATGCTCTCCATATGGCAACTCTTATTACAATGTCGAATAAATCCACGCTAATAATTTAATAATGAAAATGAAACCCGTGGAGCAATTTTTAAAAGAGCCGAAGAAAGTATAATAAATGTATGAAACAAAATGTACCGTTATACATAATTTTATTGTTGTAATTAAGAATGCTTAGGTATTTCTTTTGGTGTTATAAGAACTATAGATCTTCTTCAGATTTCTAAAATATTTTCACGTATCTGAACCTATTATTGAAATTTCCCAGGTACCTTTTGAGACCCTTAATGACATTTATGTCAACCGTGAACTGGACAAAAATTCGTAAAATAGACAAAATTGTTGTGTGTAAAGATATAAAAAAATTGGTCACTGGAGCTACATCCAGAGTACACCAGAAGTTTCTTCTAAAAAAAATAAAGAACAATATTTCGACAAAAATACAATCATTAATTATCCTAGAAATATTTATCAAATCTTGATAATTATAAAAATTAAAAATATAAATTGAATTTAAATTAATAAATTAATATAAAATTATTTTGAAAATTCAAATTAAAAACTTATTCTTTAAATAAAAATTAATACAAAATCACAAAAAAATTATTTAAATGTTATAATACTGTCATATATATATATATATTAATTTTCTCTTTCTATCTCTTTCTTCTGATCTCTGTCTATATTAATATAACGTTGTATGTCTACAAAAAAGAAAAAACAAAAATAAAAATATTTAAAACTTTAAAAACTATTTTACAAAACATCGAAAACTGTACTGAAAACTTCACCAAACACCTGTGAATCTCTTTCGAATATATTTAAATATATGTATGTAGTAGTACCATCATTTCAATGACAGTAATAATAACAACGATTACACTTTTGATTATGCTGATAGCATAACATTGTAAAAAAATACAATCTTTATTATATTATAAGTACAGATAAACTGTATATATATATATTATATATATGTATTGTATATCGTCGTGAGACGTACTTAATACACTAAAAAAAAATAAATAAAACGAGGAAGAGTGTAGTAGAGTAGACTGTGTCAACTCTGGGATACCCGTATGACCGTTATATAAACATTATATCATTATTATTATAAGCATTAATTACTTTTGGCAAAATTTAAAACATTCCAGCTTTATTAGGTGTAGTATAATGCTCATATAAAAGAAGGAGTTGTATGGCAGCTACTCGAACCCTCTGCAGTAGACCAACCAAATTTTGCAGTAACTTTGGCCATTACACTAAACTATTTTTGGCAAAATTTCAGACACCTAACTTCAATAGGTATAGAGTAATGCTCATATAAAAGAAGGAGTTGTATGGCAGCTACTCGAACCCTCTGCAGTAGACCAACCAAATTTTGCAGTAACTTTGGCCATTACACTAAACTATTTTTGGCAAAATTTCAGACACCTAACTTCAATAGGTATAGAGAAATACTCATATAAAAAAAGAAGTTGTATGGCAGCCACCCGAACCCATGGACCAAAATGGCTGGATTTAAATAGCGATGACGGATCTTGCAAAAAAACGAATTTGCGAAAATTTCAAGATTCTAGCTCCTTTAGTTTTTGAGTTATCGTGCGGACGGACGGACGGACGGACAGACGGACGGACATACATAGCTAAATCGATTTTTTTTTCGATTCTGATCCGATCCATACACTTGAGTCTATATCTACCCCCCCTCCTTCTCTGCGTTACAAACGTAATGGCAAATTTATTATACCCTTTGACTATATAGTCATACGGGTATAAAAATATAAATATATATAAAACAATGAAACATCAGAATTTAAAAAAAAAAAAAAAAATATATATATATATTCTTACCTGTACAATATTCCAATATGGTACAACTTTAGCTAAACTTTCTGTTACCTCAGAGCACGCAGACCCCAAAAGCATAACCATCCTTGTTGAATGTTGTGTATATAAAGCATGAAAGAATCGATCGACTCCAACACCTGGATCACACTATAAATAATAATATAGAGTACAAAATACTAAATAGCTATATTCTCTTTTGATTTTTTTTTTGTTTATATTGTTTTTTTTTTTTTTATTGTTTTAATCATAATAAAAAAAAGAGAAAGAAAATCAGGAAACAAAAACAAAAAAAAAAACAAAATCAAAAATTTTGATAAAATATGAAAGTCTGAGATTGGGAAAGAGTGAAAAAAAATTAAATTTTAGTATTATTTTATTTAATTTATTTGTGCTAAAGATATGGTAAATGGTAATGGCGATTGGTGAAATGGTGTTGAAGTGTATACATATTTATTTCTTTTACTTAGTATATTTTTTGTTATTGTTTTTATTTTGTTAATTTTAATAGATAAGATTAGGTAAGTTGGTGGAAAATATTACAGGTGTTTTTAACCTCTTTCTTGGACATTCATAACCAAAATAAATTAATGGGCCATGGTATTATGAATATTAATATTTTTTTTTGGAGCTTTTTGTTTGGTTTTGTGCAAAGAAAACAAATTAATCAGAGATAACTGACTGGATAAAGTGATAAAAATTTAATGATTTGTGATTTTGTAATATAGAAAAAGGAATTTATTTATTATTTTGTGAATTTTTTGATTATCTTATTTTGTTTTTATATAAAGATTTAAAAAATATTTCATTTAAAGTTAAATTTGGATTAATAAGCATGTTTAATTGAAATGTGAGAGATTGCAGCAAGGATATATTAAAATGAAGTTTTGGGTATATGTAAATATATATACAGTTATTTATCGATAATCCGAATATCCAATAATCCGAATGACCGTTTACAAAGCACTAACTATTCTACGATCCGAACTGATTGCAGTTTGGAGATTCTATAATCCTAATTATCCTCAAAATGGCAATATGTTTATTGTTTTTATATTTTCATATGAATATTTTTAAAAAACAATTATTAACACTTGGATTTTTGTTTTTATGAAGTGTTGAAGTTTTAATTTAAATTTATTATTGTTAGTTTACTTAAAACATTGTAAGTATTAGAATGTACAAAAGTAAAAACTATAAACTTTTGTTTGAAATATGGCACAAAAAAGAGCTCACAGAACTTTAACTCTTTATGACAAAGTTAAAATTTTGGAAGCAAAAAAGCAAGGATAGCTATACTTGCTAGACTGGAATCCACCAATCCGAATTTCAAGTCAATAATTACCATTATTCGGAATAGTACTGTATATTATATTTATATTTAAAACTAAGTGGAGTAAAACATTATTAACATTTACAAAAAACATTACACGTGCACTGAATTTCATGGACTGACTGGATGCTAAATTTTAGTTAAATTGTATATGCTAGATTGTGAGTTAAAAGGTTAATTTTAATTTTAGATTGGAAGTAAAAACATAAAATACAATACAGTTATATTATATTAGTAATGACAAATTAATTAATTGTTAAAATAAATACAGGTTTGGAATGGTAAATCCGTGTATTATTGATTATATAAACATGTTTAAGTTAAATTAAAACCGTTATAACTGACATATTTTAAAAAAATTTAATTTGGTAAAAATTTGAAAGAAAAATTGCATATTTTTAGGATGAAAAAAAATTAATTATATTTATTAGTTCTTCTAGGATCAAAATAATTTTTGATAACAAATTTATAATTGTATAGAGTTGTAGTTTACTCAAATACACTTATAAATAATAAATTTAATTATTTTATTAAATATTATCAATGCAAAGATAGGTTGTATATATTCAAATATAAAATATAAAAATAATTGATCATCAGAATATATTCTTTGCTCCGAATACTATGCAATTTGAAAAAATCAATTTTAAACATAGAAATTTGCATATACAAGAGAGTGTCAAAGTTTCAGATATACTTGACAAATTATTAAATTAAAAGTTTTCAGAAAACTCATGAATGTTTTATTTCTCACATAATAATGTACAATGTTCAAATATTTTTTAATTAGTATAAATTTACAACTAAGTTAATATTGAATCAAAATATAAATTAAAAAGGATTCAAAAACTTTGTTGAAACTATGATAAACATGGGTTATTTTGACATTTTTTACATAGAAATTACATTTTTTTGGGATTGAACTTTGACAGTTGAAGTGCCATAATTATTAATTAATCATAAAAATTACAAGAGATAGAAAAAATATTTTTTAATCTCCTTCAAAATTGCATAAACTTAAAAGAATTTTAACAATCAAAAATATTAAAACAATTGATGATTATTTTATGGTAATATGATATTTGGTGGTGTTAATATAAATTGGTTTGATTGTGAAAATGTCATAAAGACAAACTCTGAATTATTGACATTTGTGAAAACTCACCATTTTGATTTCGATTAAAAGACGGTTCAGTGAGTGAACATTTAATAGTAGTTAACGATGCTTATTAGCACACTTCATATTGGAAAATGAAGCTATAAAGTTTTAGAAATGGAGTTTTTGAATGAAATTGATGACAAAATTGTGGAGAAGTGAATAATATTTGAAAACAAAAATAATTATAAAAGAAACAATTTTTTTGAAACATACAGTTTAAAATTATAAAAATAATTATTTGGTACAATCTAAAGTCTAAACAAAGAAAATTGACATTTCCCAGTTCTAATACTACAGCTTATTAACAAGAACCAATTTTTTTTAATTTTAAAATATTTTCATAAATTGAATAAAGTTTTGAAAGAAAATTTAAAATAAAATATTTAAATATTTACCTGTGTATCATTTGTTAATAATTCAATTGTATAACCTGGTAATAAATTTTTTTTATTAATATGTTCAACAGCCATTCTTGCCGCACCCAATTCACTTAAACCTTCTGGCCTCTGTCCATATTTTGTACTTAATTCAAAAAGTCCTAATATAACTATTTTACCATTTGATTGATCATTTAAATTAATTCTATTATCATTCATATTTTTACTAATATTATTATTATTATTAATATTATAATTTTTTAATCTATCTTTTATTAAACTAAATTTTTTTTCTTTTTCAAAAACTTCATTCACTTTAAAACGACCACTAATTGATTCGGTTCCATTAAATTTTAATTTTTTTTTAATTTCTGTTCGGTGATTGTACGTTTCATTAATTTTATTACTTATATTACTATTTAATATTACATAATTATCATAAGTTATGTTACCAATTATATTATTTTTATTACTATTACTAATATTGCTATTTATATTATTACTTATATAATTAATAGTTGTTATATTATCAAAATTAGTTAAATTTATAAATTCTTGTTCATTTTCTATTGAATTAAAATTTATTTTGAAAAATTCTTTGAAATAAGAACTATTCGTACTGTTGTTATTGTTGTTATAATTGTAATTAGAAAATGTTGGTGTTAAATTTTGTTCATAATCATTATCATTATTATCATCATCATTATTATCATCATCATTATCATCATACGCATCATCATCATTATTATTATAAATTTTAATACTCCAATCATATTTTTGTCTGTCACTATTCATTTGATTATTTAAATTTGATGAATTTTTCAGTAAAACAGAACTGTTGTAAGTACCATTTATATCAGAATTAAATATTTCATAAAAATTTTGACTATAATTTTTAAAAGAAAATTTTAAATTGCTGGCGGCGGAATTTTTTCTTTTAATTTTATTTATTGAAGGACGGAGTATTCCATTAGCACTAAAATTTAATTGATATTCATTAAAAATATTATTAATCATATCATCATAATTTGAATTTTCTTCATCATAATTTTCATCAAAGGTATTGCTAATGTTTATAGTACTCTTAAAATCATTTAAATTTTTTGTAATTTGAAATGTGGTTGTAACATTTTGATTTTTATTACTATCATTATTATGGTATTCATCATTATTATCATAATTTTTTAATGTTGAACTTTTAACATCATTATTATCATCATTATTATCAATATCATGATAATTTGCCTTATTGAATATTGCTTTACTTTTTACCTTTTCCAATAACATAAAAGTCTTATTAGTTTCTGTTATAATTGAATTATTTAATATAGAACTTTCTAAAATTGATGAACACGCTCCAGTGGCAAGAGTCATAATTAATTTAATTAAAAATATTTTAATAACTGGCATTGAAAAACGTTGTGAAACGTTTTTAATGAAGAAAATTTTACGTTTTTGATGTTGGCGGCAAATTTTTGTATCATTTGACACAAATGATGGTAACAATAAATGTTTTAATAATAAAATAAATGTTAGAAATTTTATTAGAAATTTTTTTATAATTATAACAGAATTATGATGATTTGTTTGATATTTAATAGAAGATTTAGTTAAAGGTAAATATGTTGAACATATTTCTGTAGAAGATGAAGTTTTTTGAAATTGAAATTGATATGATGATCCTTGAAAATCAAAATTTTCTTCTTGAAATTGTTGATTTTGCTGTTTGTATAGTTGTTTGTATTTGTTGCTGTTGTCGTTGTGATGGTAGAAATTTTCTTTGAAAATTGTCATTTTTTGTTATTTAATTTTAACCACAATTTAAAATACATTCCAGGAAAAATTTATTTTTATGCTTCAGAAAATTTTAATGACAGGTTCAGTATATTGTGAATATATTATTTTGTATAGCATAAATTTAGGAGTATGTGTTATTTTTTAAACACCAAAATAATAATAAAAAACAAAAAACAAACAAACAAAAAGTGATATAAATGTTTTTATTCCATATATTTGTAGCCTTTTTTATCAGTATGAGTAAGTATAGATATATTTATAAATATATTCTCTAATTGGTCATTTTGGGTTGATTTTTAAGTGCTGTTGTTGTTGTTGCTGTTGTTGCTGCTACTGTTGTTGCTATGCCTGTTTTTATATTTATTTCATTTTCATTATTGGTGGTACTTTTTTTGACCTTTTGTTTCTGATGGTGGGAAAAATCTGAATGATTGTCTTGTTTTGAAGCCATTTTATTATTGTTCAGTTCCTCTTTAATTTTCTCTCCTTTTTGGTTTTCTTAAAAAAAGAAAAAACATATACATATACAGATATATGCTTTTAAAAATTTTTGGTTTTTTACTTTGGCTCGAAGAAAAAAAGTCCCCGAAACCAAAAACAAAATAAGTTAGCAAAATTCGTGTGTTCTTTTTGTAAATAAACGAAAAATTCGATATATTGTTATGAAAAGCAGTTTCCAACCAAAACTTTTCCCTGAAGGCTTCCACAAAAAAAAGAGTTGGGATTTTGGCTTTAGATGGCAATTCTGGCTTTGAATCTCAAAGCCAATTTCGGAGATTGTTTTTACACTAAGTTTAATATAAAAACGAAAATGGGTCTGGTTACCTACACATTCGTTAATTTTGAAGACTTTTAATAGTGATGTTTCAGAAACCCTTTATTATTTTTTCATATAAAGTAAGTCTCCAAATGTGTAGACTTCGTTGATTCGGGGAACATATTTTTGGAGACTTTTTTGCAAAGGAATTCTTTTTTGTTATTTAAATTAAGTAGCGCCCTTTGTGGCCTTCACCATTTTTGTATATATTATGTTTTGGAGACTTTTTACATATGAAAGAAATCTCCAAACATTTGGGACTATTTTCGTTTATCTATATTCGTTTTATTCAACAATAGAAAATTAAAAAGTAATTGGCCGCTTTTTTGTTAGTTTTGGAAACGTTAATTAAAACTCTTCTTTGGAGACTTTTTTTTTGTTTTGATTTTGGGGACTTTTTCCTTGGGGCCGATTTTTTTTTAAATATAGAAAAATAAAAGAATTAAAAAATAAAAATCAGATCAAAATAACAAAAAAAAATATTTTATAGAATTGACTAAAATTAAACAAAAAAAAAGAAAGGAAGAGAATGGAACATAAAAATCAGGTAAAATACTACAAAATGTTTAAGGTAAATTTTATTTTTTATTATAAATATATATGTATGTATATTCTATTTTGTTTTCTAGTAATTGTTGTTGGTTCATGGATTTCAAGGATTCCGAATGGGTAAAGTATATGAAAATGAAAGTCACTTCAATATTTTGCTTTGTTTTGTTTATTTGTTGTGGCTTTTGTTATGTATACTGTTGTTCTTGTTATTACCTATTCTCAGTGTTAGAATTGTTAGTTATATTGTGTTTTTTGTTGGTTTTTGTTTGTTGCTTTTTTAAATAAAGAAAATTGAACTTTGAAATTTTTTTTTGAAGCTATTTTTTGCAGTTCAGTTTTAGTTTTGAAAAAGTTTCTATCATGGGATTGTATTTAAAGTTTTTCTTATTTTATTTTATTTTGTTTTTTTTTTTATTTGCTTCTGATTTTATTTTTTAATACTAAAAGTTGAAGAACTATAGTTAGTAACTGGAGAATTGAAATTTTCCATATAAACAAGAAAAAATTTAAATTTGAAACTCAATTTAGTTTAGAGAAGTTTTCGTTTTTTTTTAATGAACAATGAAAATAAAAAGGGATAAAATATTGAAACTTTATTTGTTTTTCAGGTTTTTATTTAGTCCAAATTCGAATTCAATTGATTCTGATGAATATAAAAAAATAGAAAATAAATGGAAATATATCAATACAATAAAAAATTTGTTTTCTTTTAATTTTAGAAAATAACATTGAAATAAAAGTAGAAAAACGACCTCATTTATGTAAACAATTCCGTAAACTATTTATTTGAATTGCGATCATGAAAAAAATTGACCTGAATTTATGCTAAGACTTTGTTTTGACTGAATACCGGAAGTGAACATTATTATAGTTTAAAATATACAAACGGCTGGGTGGGCTGGGTAGCATAGTCGTTAGAGTGCCGATCTTTCATGCGAAAGGCTCCGGTTCGAATCCCAGTGAAAGTGAAAAAACTTTTCTGATTTTTGAATCGACTCAGCTACCATTCGCAATTTCATTTAATTTGAGTTCAAATTAATAGCTTAATCAATAATTAATAATTATATATCTTTAATAAAAAATACATTAATGTAACAATATAAACAAATAAATTAATTGAATAATATAACTCACAGATATAGAATACCATGTTACTCAAATACGAAATATTACAATTTAAACAAAAATAAAATTGTATTTATTGAAAATTCAAGAATGTCATAAGGTCTGGTACTATCTCATGTTTAAATTGAATGTGGAATTCATTAAAATTAATTCTAATAGCACGAATAAAATGTCACCTACTGTCCTAACATGTAACTATGAAATGTACCTTACTATAGACAGACTTATTAGCTTAACAGTTGAACAATTAGCTGTTAAAAAAAATCTGATATTAAACAATTCGGTAAAATGGCACGAGGTGGTTCTAACAAGAATGAACGCCATCAAGTAACTAATTGAGATATATAGTACCGTTAGAAAATATCTTACCTTGCGCATAATATTCGTAATAACAAGTTTGATAGATAATTGAGGGCAAGTGAGTAGGCAAACGAAGAATTGAAAGAAAACATAGTGTCATAGTTGCAGAAAGCCAAATGTTGGACTGGCATTTCATACATTAGCAATCTGATTCACTCTGTAGCTAATAACGAAGTCATACAAGATACTGTAGCTCGATTCATATGAACGCATTATACCATTCTGAATTCGATAGATATTAATTTTTAATTATATTTAGAAAAATTTTGATTATAAATTTGTGAAGGTAATCGGGGCAGTTAACAAGAAGTATAACTGCCCCGATTACGTCCTGATTTTTGTTTCAAAGGAAATAACATTAACAAAAATATTAAAGACTTTGTAAATAACTTTGGAAAGTTTATTTTTGAATGTCTGGAAAACTTTAATAAACAATTTCAATAAAACTAAAAAGGGAAGTAAATAAAATGAAGAAAATACAGGAAATTCAAATTATTTTAGAAGTTTTATATATTGAAATAAAATATCTATTAAATTTAGCATAGAATTACATTACAAAACCTGTAGAATTTTTGGATTTAATATAATTTCAAATAAATGCTTATATAGGTATAATGTGCAATAAAAAAAGGGTATAAGATACAAAAAAATTGGGATATTGTCGTGCGCATTAATATTTTAAATCTGTAAATATTAGTGAAATTATTTATTAATTAAGAAATGGAATTAGTATTGTCAATTATTTAATTTTGATTGAAAATTAATTTAATTAATTTGCAATTAAAGTAATTAAAAACAAGAAACAGAGTAAAATAGACTATGTTAACTCTAGGATATTCGCACAATAATAATAAAAGAATTAGGAATACCATATTTTTATTTATGAATTTTATTAGGTATAAAAGAAAATATAAGTTGTGTTGCAGCTTTTGAACATTAAACCTATTACAACTCTTGTTTAGTTATTTAATTAAAAATACTTTAATTTATAATTGTGAGCTTATTATATTTTATTTATCGACTTATATTTTTTTTATATTTAACACATAACAAGTTAATCTTATACTGTTACACTTGTGTGTTAATAATGATGTTATCACTTTTACTTACAAATGTGGACTCGTGTATACTACTAAACTCTGTATTGTTTTATTCCATTTGAAGTTTATTAGAGTGACCATAAGTCACTATAAACTCAATTACTTTTAACAAAATGTCAATAACAAGAGTTAGGTTCATATTAAAAAAGCTTTTGTATAAAAACGGATTTGTGAAAGAATTTTAACTCTATTACTTTTTGTGTCATTGGATGTAGGGATACACAAAACTAAATAAATTAACATTTCGATTCTGATCCGACCCTGCACTTAAGTCTACATCGACCTGTATAGTGTCACAGACGTAATAGCAAATTTAATATACCATTTTGGACAAAATTCTTATGCGTATAATGAATATGTAATTATACCTTTTAATTTACAAAAAAAAAACGTATCAATGTTACAAAAATTTTAAAAACTTTTGAGCAATAACTGAGTGTTAATTGCAAAAACTATTCCAACCTAGAACTCATCTTATTGCTATTAAACAAGAAATAAACATACATTAAAAAAGTTGCTCATATTAAATATGTCTGAAATTTGACATTTGTTGTTTTTAAAAAAATAGCTTTTAAAGAATTAAAATCCTAAAAACTTTGATTAATCGAAATCAAAGTATTGATTATGTCAAAAAGTTGTATATATTCCTTTCAAGTTTAAATTAATAGTTTTCCATTTAAAAGTTTCTTTGTAATTGGAAATACATATATATTTCAAATTATATATATACCGAGTTAGGAATTGTGTAATAATAATTGCATATGGTAAAAATATAAAATGTAAATGAAGAAGTTTGCTGCCAAAAGAATTCACACATTTAACCTGCATACTAATTACCTAAAATAACTTAAAAAAATACGTATATTTAAATTTACTTTAACATTATTTTCATACTAGTACCAAGTACCAAAGTTCTAAGTGTATACTAAATTTGCCATTACGTTTATAACGTTTGTAGACCCAAGGGTATGGATTCGATCAGAAACAAAAAGTAGATAGATCTTGCTATGTGCGCTGGTCTATCCTTAACTCAAAAACGAAAGCGCTAAGAAGTTGAAATTTATACGAGAACCGTATTTCTATTGAAATTCAGCAAGTTTGCTCAACGGGTTCCAATAACTGCCATACAACTTCTGTTTTAATATGAGCCCTCCCTCAATACCTAATGAAGCTGGATGTTTGAAATTTTGTCTTATTAGTTAAGAATAATGCCCAACATCTGACCAGGTCTTTAGCAAAGTATTTGAATAGCTGTCATACAATTTATGTATACTTTTATACTCAGAGTCTAATATCTTGGCTATATGATAATCGCTGCCATGACACAGCGTCGAAGTTGCAAAATGTCAAAAAACGCAGCTATTGCAGAATATTGAAAGCGAATGTTGAAGCACAATGCAAAATATTAAATGCGTTAAAGTGACATTTAATGGAAACAAATTAAGTAAATAAACATAATTAATTTTTGAATCATTTAATATTTTAATATACATATTTTAAATTTTTTTTGTTTTTATAATTCTATATTCTCCAATTTCAAACTAAAAAGTAATAATAAATATAAATGGCTGACAAAACTATTGACAAAGATGTCAAAGTAGGGCAGAAATTAAAAGTTGATTAACAATTGTGTCAAGGCTTCGCTGATCCTTTGTATTTACTTTTGATTGCGTGCGTTTGTATTGTGTTCCATATGTTTAACTCTTGAATTAGAATTTCAACATTGGTGGCTGCGCTCATTGTGCTCAGAGTCTAAAAGGTTTTATCAACTAACCTACTGATGTCTAAAGGTATTATATTCATGCGGATATCCTAAAGTTGACACAATCTATTCTACTATCTTCCTCGCTTAAAAACGAAAAGATAATAAACCAAAAATGCTAAGAATGGTAAAAACAAAAAGATAAGAACAGGAAACTTAAATTTTTTTTAATAAAAAGAAAGAAAAAACCTATTTTACTACCATTTTTAGCTTTTCATTGCAACAAAAAATTGTTGTAAGATTTTAAAATGTTTACACAAAAAAAAAAAAAGTGTAAGAAAAATAAACTGTTTCAATTCTATTTCTGTAAATACTTTTATTATTAGCAATTCTTTTTATTTGCATGCATATATTTTTCTAGAACTGTTTTTTGAAGGTAAAATACAGGTACAGAATGTAAAATAGAGGTAAGAAATAAAAAAATAAAAAAGAAGCAGAATTGCATGCTCTAATTACTCTGAATAATTGTGCTCATTGTTTAAACACAACTTAAAAGTTAAAAAGAATTTTGTATTTTTGTATACCTAGTTTTTGTTGTTGTTGTTGTTAATAAACATGAAAAATGTTTAGTTTTTTAAGGTGCTGAAAGGTGTTTTAAAAATATTTCTAACCATTTTATTACTAAAATATCGTTTAAAAATTCAACAACATTTTTAAATTTATATAGTATAGCAATTAAAAAATAGAAAATTTTAATAATTTTTGTTGTTTTTAAGTTACAATGACTTTTCTAATTTTTTCAACTTATTTTCTGACGCATATTGCAAAACAACGAAATTATTAAATTTAAATCCGTAAAAAATTTTACACAGGAATTTCATATAAAATAAGAACAAAAAAGATTTTAAGAGCATTATAACACATATTGTGTAATTTATGATATATCTTTGTTTAGTTTTAGGAGGTGCGTGATAGGTACTCAAAATTTTATAGGTCAAATGAGGGCAGAATATCCATATATGTACCTAATTTCAATTTTCTATCTTTATTAATTTGGAATATGTGCTTTCATGTCTTGGGAGGTGTGTAGATGGTACCCGAACCATTACTCCAATTGATCCCAAATTTCATGAACATAAAATATTCAGGGGAAACAGGAAGGACTCTCCCTGTACAAACTTTTAAAGTTCTATCTTTATTGGTTTTAGAGATAGGTTAATTTGGTCTTGGCTAGATCAAAAGTTTCCAGAATCCGAACGAATGGTCGGATTTCTTCTATTTTCAATCCCCATTTTGCTTTCGTCAATAATTGCTAGTAACCTACTGTATAAATTTTATCATGACGACATCAATATTTTTTGAGTTATCCAGCTTACAGATGGATGGATATTGCCAAATCACCTTATCAGAAATATGCATACTTTTTCGTATCTAGCTTACCGCCATTTCGATGGTTGCAGATACCGTACCAAAGTTCATATACCTCCATACTTATTTTACCTCTAGGTAACAGGATTTATTTCTTGCCCTGTTTTTCTTTGTCATTAACATTTTCCTCAATACGGGTTCTGCTCTTCCTCTTCTATTACCTTGCTCAAACTCCAGTTTTAAATATGTGTAACTTGATAAACCAGTTCAATTTTTGTTAAACACGAAAATATGCCTTGAAAAAAATTTGACATCAGAAAGATAATGATCTTTTGAACCAGTTAATTTCCAAGGTATGTACTTAAATTTTTGACATTATCGACTTCTATTTTTAGATGAATCGAAGTTTTTGTATTTTTCATACCACTGTCATGATTTGTTATTTTTTTCTGAGTCATAAAGTTTACAATGCAAAAAGTTTATATACTTAAGTTTTGAATAATTAAAAATGGAGGCAAAATGTTTAATTTTTTTTTAGCCGTCAAAATATAACCAATTTTATTGAACGTGCAATGTGTTTTGAAATTTTGAATCAAGTCCTAGAACTTAAATACCGATTGTATGTAATGATTGTTTTTCAGTTTTCCTTTTATAGAGGCTTAATTAGACGCGCCTCTATATTTCTTATTTTCCTAAATCTTATGAATCTACTTGCCCACGCTAAAATCTTTATTTCTTATAAAACTTACAAATTTTTTACCCTTTTTGCCATTTTTATATTTTTATACCCACGTCTTTTGTTTTACATAAAACTCCTTACCATCACACCTCACGATGTTATAAAAAATATTTAAAAAAAAAAATTAAAAAAAAGGAAACTTAATTAAATATAAAGCTTAAATATACGTTATAAGTCTTGTCACCTAAATAATAAAAAAATAAAAATTAAATTTAAAATGTCCTTTGATATGTTTAATAATAAAAAAAAAATTAATAATATTATGTTTTTACTATTTCTTTCAGGTTTTGAACGGACATAATAATCATTTTTCTCCGGTAAAAGGGTTCAACTAAAAAAAGGTTCTGAAAGGACATTTTTTTTTATTTTCTTTTCAAACCAAGATTTAAGTAAAAATTATTTTGTCCTTTTTTTCATAAAATTTCTTTGAAGCTTTTTTTTATTGTAGCCTACTTTTAGGAGGAAATTATTTTTGTGTTTTTTGTTTTCTTTTCTTGTTTATAAACTCTTCAAATGTCAAATTGAATACTTCAAACAAATGGAAAATTTTATTCTCTTGACTTTTTCGTATAATTTTATTTTTGAAGGTAAATTGATTTTTTAAATTTGAGTAAAAACAAATTGATAGCTTCAGTACTTTAAATATTTCCAGAATTGATCAACAACCAATTATACAGGGTGGACCAACTTCGACTGACAGATTTGAAATTTTTATATTTTTTTTTATCAATTAGTTTTTACATTTTATTTTTTCCATGTAACAAATTCTATAAATATTTATAATGTTGTCATAATCACTGCAAGAATGTGTATAAAAATGTTGAAATGAGCCAGGTTTGCAAATACATTATTAATTCAATAAGCATCCTTATCAACAGAGTTATAAAAGTTTTATATAGATTATCATATGATTATCCGACTACTCAGCTGTATTCTATTAGCAACCTACCTTCTGTTTAACAAACAAAATTTTTAGAAAGCTGTAAGTTGATTTAAAAATTTTCAAATAACGTAATCAAAAGCAACCTAAAACTACAAACAAATGAATATAAATAGGCCCCTAATTTAAGAATATTCAATAAAAGATTGAAAGCTGAATTAAAATACAAAATTTAAAATTAAATTAATAATTCTTAATTTATTTAATAACCTTAAAAATATTTGTTTTATATTTCATTAGATATAAGCTAGTTATATGTGAAATTTATAACAGTTTTTTCAGCTGTCATTTCAATAAAAAAACATTTAAAAAAAAAAAAAAATTAATTAATTAAATTGGGTTCAGAAAATGCCAACTTTTTGAACAATCTCATATTAGAGATGAAGCTCATTTTCTTTTAAACGCGTATGCCAATAAACAGAACTGCCGAATGTGGAATACGTAGAATCTGACTGAAGAGCATCAGCGGCAATCCTATACCCTCTTGTATAAACTGTTTAGTGCGGATGTATGGCTGATAGTGTTAATGATTCATTTTTATTCCGAAAATCAAACTGAGTATCGACAAAGCGTCTCTGGAGCGATATACCGAACCATGTTTGCAAGATTTTAAATAATCGCGACATAAGGTTCCAGTTCATACTGGGAGAGAAACAATGACGATTCTTCGAGAACGTTTAGATAACGGTATAATTGGAAAAAAATTTTCGCTTCGCCACGTGTTCCTTCAGATTTAATAGCTGCCGAATTTTTTTTGATGGGGTTCCTTGGAAACATGGGTCAAAGTAAACAAACCACAAAACATTCAGAAACTAAAGCAGAATATTCGTACAGAAATTACGCAACGTAATGCAAAATGTCTTAAAAAGTGTCATTAACTTTCAACTGGAAAATAGAAGCCATTTGAAGGATGTGACTTCCTTTGAACAGGGGGGTGATGACAAAGCGTTTTAATGTTCTGACCAGAGAGAATAGTTTTTGAGACAAAGTAAGGATATTACACTTTTTTAAAAGTGTTTTTAAGGCATGGGTGTAAATTAATGTATATTTAAAGAAACTTCAAATAATTTTTTGATATTCGATTACAATACTTTTCTTATACTCCGAATACTTACGAACAAGAGGGTAAAAATTAATTATATATATAAATAAATAAAAAAAAAAATTTGCTTGGGGTTTTCAAATTTTGAAGGTGAAATTATTTTAAGAAAAACGAAATATTTTCTTTAAAGAAGTTCAATTTCTTTTTAAAAAAACATAAATATCGATTGATTTTGACAGTAAAATTTCTTGATCTACAAATCTGTTTTACTTTTACGTAATTGATGTGTGGGCTTAAAAAAAAAACTTTTCGTGTGAAATTAGCGTAAATTTTTATTCCATTTTAAATTTTTTAAAGAATTATTTTTTCGTATCAGAATTCAAAATACTTCCGAAAATTAAATTATAAAATATCAAAAAGAAAGTTTTCTTAACCTTAGGCATATTTTAAATTTAATAGATTGTATTTTAAAAAAATCTTCTGTTTTAAAAAAATTAATACTTAAAAATTATATAAAATTTTTTTACTAATATTTTATATTTTAAAAAATTAAGGATTTCTTTAGTCTTATGTAAAAATAAATTCTGTATTATTTAATTAGTACCTATTTGGATATTTATTTATTTTTAGAATAAAATTTTGAACTCAAAGTTAACTTTTTGAGTAAAAATTTTTAAAATCTTTTAAATATTTCCTTCAATTTACACTTCAATTAATGATTTCCAAGAAAAATAAAAGTAAAATTTAAACCACGGATAAATAAACAAAGCCATCTATAAACAGGATCCTATTTACCGAATTAGTAATTAAAAAAATCACTTTAGAGCAAATACGATTTAAATCGAAAATGCTTGTCCTGATTGAAATTATTCCTTTTTTTTTGTTTTTAGAATAAAAATGGTGATAAAGAAAAAAAAAAGTTTTGATGAAAATATAAAAGTTTTAGAAGCCCTAAGAAATTTTTCAAAAAATTTCATAAAACTTTTTAATTTTTTTTTTGTTTTTTTTTTTTTTAACAATTAAAGGATTTTCCTTTTTAATAAAACGTTAAAAAAAACTTTTATTATCATTTACGGTAAAAAAAAAATGACGGAAAGGTGAAATAACGGTTAAATAAAATAGACTATATAACCTCGCTGAATGTTTTTCTTTTAAAATTAAAAAACTTTTTAAAAAAAATATTTAAGCTGAAAAACGTGGAATTTTATAAGAATTACATGTACATATTATCAATTAACGTATTAAGAGTGTATTATAAGATTTAATAGATTTGATAAAATTTAATCGATGTGGTTAACTTGCATCAATAGGATTGATGTATTGTATAAAAGTACAGTTAAAAGATGGGTGGCTTAAAGGTTGGATAAAATAGGAAAAGTTATGAAATTTTTTCTTTCTCTCTAATGCCTATCCACTGTATTGGATGCTAGAAATTATATTTCGTGTAAGTTGGGTTAAGTCTTGTAGTTTGGGATTTGACGTGTTAGTTGGGATTTGATGCATTTCCACTACTGGATGCTAAAAATTATTTGTTCTGGAAGTTGGGTTAAATTCTTAAATTTTTCATAAAAAGCTTCTGACTCATTTCAGTCAATCGCTATGTGTACCAAATTACCAATATTTCATAGACCTGTCCAGTTCCTAATGTTACGTAACCAAGACATTTGTTTTTGACCAGAGCCTTTTCAATTTAACTTTCAATTTTACCGTGCTTGGTAAGCTACAATTCAGATTAACTAACAGCAATCAATTTGGAAACGGTTTTATAATTGCTTTAGAACTATTCTTTTTAAACTTAATTAGCTCCAACTTAATTCTATGAAATGTGTGTTGGATTAAGTAAAAGTAGAAGTATTTTGAAATAAAGCACTGAAATACGAAACTTCGAGCTCTTTAATAGCATTTTTTGAGCTTCTACTCAGTAACAAATTAAAAATGAAGAAATGTAGTTCAAAATTTTCTTAAAATTTTAATGGTATTACTTCCTTACTAAGTTTATATAGTTTAGATCTATGTAAATTATGTAAGATTGTTTGAACATTCTTTTCATTAATTTGATTGATTAAGGAGTGAAACTGATTCATTGAATAACAATCTGTTATATAATATGTTTAACTGATTCTGTAATTTATGAAATCCTTTTGTAAATGGTCTTCTTTAAAAGATCCGAAATCTAGGATGTTCTAATTGCTACATTTTGATTTTAATTTTAAAGTAGCGATGCAAAAACCTAGTTTTATAAGATTTTACCTATATATCTGTAATAATCACTGTTCGTATTTAAAATTCATCATTTTTCAAGTTTAAATATTCGTTTATATACATTATGAAATAAGTAATTGGGCGGTTTTTAAATTAAATATTTGAAAAATGATGATTATAACATTATCTTCTCATTTGAGATCGGGGAGTTGCAGTTTAATTACAAAAACCCCCAAATAAAAAGAAATAGATAAAAGCAGATCAGGGAAAAAAAAGGACGATTGTCAAAAAAAATTTTACAATCTAATTACAATTTTAATGAAATTAAATTTTCCCTTACTTATTTTTTTTTTTTACTTTTATTTTATAATTTTGCATTCCGTTTCTATTCTAATAGTTTTTAGTTTCTTTGTTAAATTGAAATCCTAAAAGTCTGATCTGTATTTAAATTTTTATTTTTTTGACCATGACGTAAATGCCATTCAAAAACTGTTTCAAATTTGAATTAAAAACGTATTTCGTGAACACAAAAGCCAATAATCTTTGTCATGTATCAAAAATAAATTATTTTATTCTTGTTTTTGTTTGTAAAATAAATCATAAAATAAAATCGAATGGAAAATTATCACCGCCCTTATTAAATATAACAGTAAAAGCATTTTTTTTTTTTGAAGATTGAAGTTCTGTCTTAAAATTTACGAGCATAAAAACAAAAAAAAAGAAACAAGATAAACAGAATCGTTTTAATAACATTCTACACGTGATGCGGGTTTAAATTATATATTTTACATAATATATGTAATATACTAAACAAAAGTACTGAAACATTAAAAATAACTTTCATTTAATATTATCATGAATTGGATTTTAATATGAATATTACGAAATACTTGAAAAAGTTACTTAAAATTAATTAATTATGTCTGGATATACGAGTAGTTATAAACGAAAAACTGAAACAACTATCAGGTTGACATTTTTAGGTGTAAAAATATCATATTGACACTTTTAATTGGAAGCCTTATAACCTATCTAAAATGACGCTCTTGTTTTGCTTTCGTTTCGCTCTCATAACGTGGTCAACAAAGGAGTGTCCAAAATGAAATGTACATGACAGCGTTTTTTGACATTGTTTTGTTTACAAATTTCTTTAATTAAAAAGTATTCAATAGGTTTAAGTTTATTGTATAGCTATTTTGAATAATGGTTTAATATTATTTAATCCAAGATAAAAAAAAAAAATTATTAATTTTACTAATTTTATATTCTTATATATTTTTTTATTTTTCAATAAAAAATATTTATCAAAGTTCAATTATTTGACATTTCAATACGTAGAGAAATCGTTTAAAGTTTAAAGTTAAACAACTTTTTTAATGACTGCGTAATGGCTGCGACAAGGGTGCGTCTATTGTAGACACTTTCATATAATTCAATACATTTAACTTTGTTTGACAGATAGCTACGTGTAGAGAGCGAAACGAGAGCGTTCGTTGTAGATAGGCCATTAAATAGCTTAAATTTCAATTTCAAATAATTTTTAATTCGTTTTTTATGTCTAAACTTTTTATGTGTCAAAAAAAAATGAACCGCATTTTATTAATATTAACCAATAATATCTCTTTTTTAGACATATTATTTGCTTAAATAATTTATCTCTTCTAGCATTAGTACTGTCATTTTGATATACTTTGTAATATCGAGTTACTTTAGACAATTTTTTTAATTACTTTGACAAATATTTAAATTACGTTTTGTATAAATATAACTTTATGAAATATTTTTAAAAATTAAAAATTCAGATTTTTAAAAATTTATTTTCGAATGCATGACTTATCTTTTAATAATTGTGAAATGTCTGCTATATTTTTAATATGCGATATTGTCCTTTTGTTACCCAAAGTCTATCGATTTTGTAGAGTACTATTGCGGATTGCCAAATTCCATTGTTTAATATAAATCCTGATAATAATGAGAAGTACATTATTCTGGCAACACTTTCGAAGGTTATTATAAACAATTAGAGCTTTCATTTTAGATATTGTCATTGTTTAGGATAATGTAAACCTTCTCCTTTCTCAAAATATGACGTTTAAGATAAAGTTAATTGAAACTCTTATTGTCAAATAGATTTTCAAAATTTTCTGAACTAAAATTTAGTTAAAATTAAACTTGTTACTTTACTTGACATGTGACATTCACGAATTTTTTTAGTCGTGCTTTAATTCATCAATCATATCAAATGATTGCTCTACTTTTATTGGCCTTAAAATAAGACTGAAATATTGTCCTTAAAATAAGACCTAAAAAAATTCGTTTGATTTAATAGATCAATTTCAAAATATTTTTGCCAAAAGAAAAGTTGCATTAAATTTCAATAAAAGAATTTTACCTAAAATAACTTTAATGAAATAAACGAATCAAATAGAGTTGAATGACTTCCTTATATGATTTAATATTATCCTTCAATTTAAAAAGCATTTATCTGGTATACCATTTATCTATAAACCATTTTCTTAATTGAACTGTAAAATCCCTAAAATATTGAATTGGTAAATAGATTTAGATAAAAATCTAATCTTTTACCAAAATTTTCAAAATTGAAAAATAATTTTTTTTTGGTATAAAATATTTTTTGAGAGTCATTGTATTTATATATATATATAATATATATAAAATATTTTTTTTATTTACTTATATATATGTACATTTTAACTGTACATTTCACATATATCTTATATTCTTATTAAATTAAAACCGATTAACAAGGATCTTTTTATGTCAAAGCTCTTACCATTAAATTCAATGTTAAATTTAACCTACCATTAAAATTATAGCATCTTAATAAAAATTCTATATATTTTTTTTTTTTTAATTTATTTATTTATTTTGTTTTTTTTTTTTTTGTTTTTCAAGGATATAAACCATAATCCTAATCGTCTAACATATGTATGTATCTAAAGATATATATATATATATATATATATATATATATATATATATATATGATTATAATTATTACTTGAAATAATACTTCAATATTATTTTCATTTTCTTATTTATTATATATTGGTAAATGTATATATATATATAAATATATGTATATATATATATACATTTATGTGTATCAACAAAAAGTCATGAATATATTAAATAAGTACAAAATATATTATAGATAAGTTATCATTTTATTTTTAAAAGGTATAAAATCAAAGAACCGTCACAGGTATTTATGTATTACGATATTTAAGAGGGAAACCAATTGAAAATTGAAAATTGAAAATAAAAAAAAAAAACATTTTTTTCAAGCGATTTTCTATTCAGAGAATTTTCTTTTTTTGTTGTTGTTTTTGTTTTATTGACAGAATAATATATTACCTTGATTTTGAGTTTAAATATAGAATATTATTGAGAAATATATATTTATATTGATAGGATGTCACGCAGCACGCCTAATTAAAACTTATAAATGTCAAAAGTTATATTGCAAAAATTTCAAGAATTTTTTTTGAATTTAAAAAAAGATTTAATAAAGAATTACAATTCAATTGTTTTAAAAAATTCCGTAATACAGTATTATTGATTATTTTTTTTCATTTTATAATCCTACTAGACACCCTGTACACATCAATACAAAACAAAATACATAAATAAAGTATTCAAAAAAATAGAATCCTCTTAAATGGGATAATTCATTATAAATGATTTAAATATTTAAATTTCTGTTTTTTTTTATAAAGTTTGAGAGACTCTATTAAAGATATCATCATTTTTCGGATTTTTATTTTTGAGGTTTTGAAACTTTTTAAAATTTAATTTACGTGGTTTTTTTTTTAAAACTAAGATTTATATCATGAAAATATTGAAATTTTTATTTTTAAAATAAAAATGAAAAACAATTTTTAAAACGATTTTAAGTTCTTAATTCCCTGTTTGATTTTGATTTTGACATATTTCTTTTGATCTGTTCAAACTGTCTATCGTGTTTTTGTTTTTTTCCATTTAGCTTATGGTAAAATCTGGTACCTAAAAGTTAAAACCTTAATAGCGTGTAATTATTTCAATTTATATACATATATGTAGTGTGTTGTAGTTATGTTTTTGTTTTTTATTCAAGTGATTGGAAGAATTGAAAGAATATAATTGAAAAATTGAAAAATACAAAAAAAAAAGTTATTACCGTTGTTTCTAGGATATTGAATAAATGAAAGCAAAGATTTCTTTGCAGGTTGGCAGCTATGCGAAAAGTGGTAAAAAGTTAACAGCTTTGTTATATGGCAGTTGCGGAAAATATTTCTATCAATAGAACTGCTCTATCAATCTTAATCTTATTTCAATTTTAATCTTTATTATGTACTAGCTAATACCCGGTGCGCGTTGCTGCGCCTCTAAATGAAGGTTTAATTGAAGTTGAAGTTAATACAAAAATTACACGCGATTTACACATGTAAATTTTAAAATGTATGAAAGCAATCTTTTTAAAACGATTTTTCTAGGATTATTATAGTAATTTTTGAAACTTTCTGAAATTCAAAGCAGTACAAACTACTTTCCAAAATTTGACGTAATTTACTTCCGAAAATTTTTTTTTCGTCAATCGTCGGGCCGGCATGGGTTAACCAATTGCAAGTTTGTTAAAAGAGTTAATTTCATTCTCAAAACGGAACACATATACAAAATTTGAAGAAAATCTGTTAAACCGTTTTTAATTTAAAGTTAAGTATTGAAAAAACCTATAAAAAGCTGTTGGGCCCCCATGGGTTAATGCAACTCAATAAAATTTTTTGTGGGCTTTTTTTTTAGCCAAAGCAGAATTTCATAAAATCGGACAAAATTTGGACCCAAATTTTTTTTGACCAACCATCGGCCCGACATGGGTTAACAAATTCCAAAACGGTTAATAGTGTCAACTCAAGTCTCAAGGAGCATCACGTATACAAAATTTGAAGTCAATTGGTCATACAGTTTCGAATTTAGAGTAAAGTATTGAAAAAACCTATAAAAAGCTGTTGGGCCGCAAATGGGTTAATGGAACTCAACAAAATTTTTTTTGGGGCTTTCTTTTAA
Organism: Dolichopus griseipennis; assembly: GCA_963082915.1. Taxonomy (NCBI): domain Eukaryota; kingdom Metazoa; phylum Arthropoda; class Insecta; order Diptera; family Dolichopodidae; genus Dolichopus; species Dolichopus griseipennis. The sequence goes on along the minus strand of OY720444.1, from coordinate 71,877,393 downwards.
GCCAAAGCAGAATTTCATAAAATCGGACAAAATTTGGACCCAAATTTTTTTTGACCAACCATCGGCCCGACATGGGTTAACAAATTCCGAAACTGTTAATAGCGTCTACTCAATTCTCAAAGAGCATCACGTCTACAAAATTTGAAGTCAATCGGTCAAACCGTTTTCATTTTAGAACAAAGATGTTTAAATACTTGTACCACAGCCCCAACTTGGCGGTCCGTTAGAGCAAAATTTTTGGGCCACGATGGGCCAAACAAACAAACAAACAAATAAACAAACTTTCGCTTTTATATATATAGATAGAAGATAGATAGATAGATAAAACTTTATGATATCAAAATTCTTTCTAATTTTAGCTAGGTATGGTCAGTCCATATGGTAATTTGTAGATATTTACAGACGAAAAATTAACAGTTATATATCACCAGACTGTATTCTATTTCATAGAAATGTGTGTACTGACCTGATGGTATTTTTGACCCTTTAGGGCCGTTTTTAGTACTTTTCGATCTTTGCAGCCCTTTCAACCCTTTCAAAAACTTTTTCAACCCTTTCCAAAAAAAATACATATTTCGTCTTTTTAAAATTGTAGCAAAAGGAAAACTGTATATAGTTTATCTCTATTTCATTTAATTGAATTTTGGGGACAAGATTATTGAATCTAAAAACGGCCTAGGTGACCCAATGTTTCCTCATTTAAGCAAAATAATTGGTGGAATCTTGGTTCTGCCTCATTCCACAGCAGATGTAGAAAGAATTTTTTCCCAAAACAAACAAATTAAAACTGATATTCGAAATCTTTTCGTTTACATGTATCAACTTGTTCAGATTTATTAAGTGTTAAAGATTTTTTAAAAGGTGAAGCAAAAATTTGTTGTACATGGTCACCAAATAAAGATATGTTAAATATAAATTTTAAAAGTCAAAATGACTAACGATGACTTATTAGAATAAAAAAAATTAAAATAAAAATCAATGTATGTAGATAATTATTTTTATCGACATATTATGTAGATAAAAAATGTGCAAATACATATGTGTATATGAAACTATTTGTTTGTGTTCCTAAATTTGACGACTATGAAAAACCGAAATATAACAATAATAAATAAAAATTTTGAATTGATACTATATTTGTCGTTTTTTTTATTTTTTACATAAAAATTTAAAAATAATTTGAGCCCTATTTTCGGCCCTTTTTTTGAACTTCAGTTTGACCCCTTTTAAATTTGCTCAATCCCATCACCAGTACAGGTGAAAATTTAACAGCCGGGTATAATCAGTCCGTATCCGATTTCATATATATGTATTTACAGGTAAAAATTTGACGGCTAGGTATGGTAAGTTTACATCCTATTTTGTAGATATTTGCATGCGAATAATTGACAGCTGGGTATGATTAATCTGTTTTGAAATCTTTATTGAAATGGGATACATATTAATCATAGATATTTACAGAAGAAAATTTGACAAATTATGTCGCAATTATTTTTTCAAAAACTTCAACCCTTTTTTACTCCAATATATTTTTTTCACCTACAATTTGTCGAAATGTCAATATCTGACAAATAGTCTAGTTTTCTAGTTTTAGTTATACTTCTATATAACTTCTTTTGAAAAATGTTTCATAAAAATCATTTTTGTAAAATATTAATTAAAATTAATAGTGTCAGTATTTGAAGTTTTGATGTTTACTTTTACAATATTTGATGATTAAATTCTGCGGAATTAAATTAATAGGTTTTTATTGAATTTTTTGCAAAAGAAATTTAAACACATGTGCGCGTGGCGATGACATATCTAATTTTCATATTTGATTTACTTTTTAAAAAAATAACTTTCATTTACAAATCAATCAAAAATCTGCTATCAATAGCTGACAGAATTTCTAAGAATAATTTAAAAATTGTTTGTATTCTGTTGAAATTATACAAATTCTAACCAATTCTACAAGTATAAAAGTTGGTTGATGAACAAAAGTTGGTTACCATAATTGTAGACAAAGTAATTCTCAAAATAAAAACAAATCAAAATTAAAAACTTGTAGTTAACGGTGAATTAAACTAATCTCAAAACGGTGAATTAAACTAATGTCAAAAACACTGTTATGAACGGAATTTTAATGCATGAAGAAAGATGTTTTATACATTTTTTACAATAAGCTTTTTTTTTCAAGTATGAAAAATTGCATTTAATTGGAAAAACGGAAGAAAATGGTATACAGGAAAGAAAAAATGCAATTTTCTAGAAAAGTTAACTAGATTTGTAAATAAAATTGAACCGTAATTCCAACTTAATTTTATTTTTATTTTTTTGTTTTTGTTGTTTTTTTTTTTAAATCAAAGGAAGAGAAACTTAAAAAACTGTAACGATTTTTTCTAACTAAAACTTAAGATGAATGCAATCGACAATTTTAACAGCTTATACATATAATATGTACTTACATATGTATATTTATTTAATTTTGTATGTATTTTAAAATAAATGTAATTGTGTATAATTTGAAGGATGTAAAAAATTTTAATTTTTTGAAAGATTTGATTTTTACAACTTAAAGGAAACTGAATTCTTGCAATATACGAGTACATGTGTGGGTTTAAGTATAAAATGCATTTGTTTTGCATAATTACGTGTCATTTAATATTATGACAGCAAATATTTACAATATTTAAATTAAATTTATTAGAAATTTAGTAGACATTTTAACTTTAAGAAGATTTTTTCAGTTTAATCACTAACTAAAAACTAACCAAAAATTCAAGTAAGTCCTTTAGTTGGTGTGAAATTTGGGCACAATAATACGACATTTTTTTTAACCAAATTTTAGTATGAAAACTTATGAAATGTAATTTCAAATTTCGAATTTTAGATTTTGTAGGCAGGTAGTAAGGTAAGGATGATCTTTACGACCCTACGAGATGGCTTCGATTAGTATTAGATTTCACCATTTTGATCCAACTGCTTTTATCTGAGCTGTGATATTATTTAGTTTTTATAATTAGCAAGTAGAGTTCAGATACGATACAGTCCTTTGATTTTGTGTTTAGGGTGAAATGAGTCTGGCTAGGACTAGGGACGAACCTCTGTACCGATGTTTTCATTTTCATTTGTTTCTTTACAGCAGCTATAGGAGGTGTTAATCGGGATTCTTATATCATAGACTGAGTTGGTTGCCTACAGGTTAGTGACCTATAATAGTTGCTACTGGTGATATCGCGATATATATGGTTGTTTAGATAACTTTATCTTTACTGTGATTTTACTTTTAACAAAGAAAGAAGCTGTTCCTCCACGGCGCCAATTAAACAAAAAACCCTTAGTTTCTTTGCTAGTTTACCTGCTCTTTCGTTAGTGTCGATATTGCTATGCCCGGTATGAATCATGTAGAATATAAATGGGAAAATATGAATTAATATTATGAGGAAGGTTTTAGGTTCTTGAACAACAATGTTATACACTTTAGAGAACATATAGGAAGAGAATGGTTCCAAAATTCCTACGTGCGCATACTAAACGAATTTTCATGATCAGTGTAGCGATCAGCATTTGTCGCAATCCTTGTTTCGCGTTGGAAACGTTGATGAAGTTATTTGTTTTATTGTATTAACAATTACCATTTGGTATTATACACATTTACCTGATAAACACTGGTTAATATGCATAATAATATAGAAATTATTCGTAAGAACTTTGTTATATACTTTGTCCGTAACAGAACCATAAATATAATTCCATGAATATGTATAAATAAATATATATATATCTATAAAAAAAAAATATATATATATATATATATATATAAAAATCTATGTGCATTTTAAGATTCTTCTTTAAATAGTACAAATTTTATTTTCAATTCTGCACCTGAATACTTTTAGTCTAATTATGTTAAGGTACCACTAACATACAAACTGGTGTATAGTTTTGTAACAATTCCAAAACTGTTATTTCTTTAAGGAAACGCAATTATTTTTAAATGGATGAAAAATAAATTAAAAAAAGTATCTATATGTTTGTATACAGTTATGCATATATTTTCTTTAAAGGAATAATGTACAGGATGTTCTAAAAGATGATGTAGAGATTCGGAAAGTCAATAGTAAAGAATTTTGAAAATTTATATTGACTGTAGATGTTTTTAAATAAAATCTTAACAAAAGGTACTTAAATAACAGTATTTTAATTTAATTTTCGTTATTTTCGTGGAGTTTTAAAAATATTTTGACTGAGTTGAACTATAGTTTGTATTATTTAACTAATAAGTTTGATTAAATTAACATTTCAAGTTGAAGCTTTTTCTCAGATAAACTAGATTTTTTTCCTAAAATAAAAGCAGTACTTTACAAACCAAATGAGGGCACTCTGTATATAAAAATTTTCAGTAATAAACAAAAAAAAAACAAAATAAATGTTAGTTTTTTAAATTAAAAATAAGAATTGCAAAATGTAATTTAAGAAACGTAGTTTTTACCCTATGTTTAATAGATTTATCACAGTTAAATTACAAATTTAAATTTAAGTTATTTTATTCAAATTTAACTTTAATATTCGAAAAAAAAAAGTAAATTAATGACATTGAAAAATTTGTAAATAGAAAAATGATTTTTAAATACATACTTATTTACATTTTTTATAAAAACATATTCATGCAATAATAAAATTATGCAATATTGCTGAAACCATAACCATTAACGGGCCTTAAAGAACCTGGCTAATAAAGAATATGCTGACAAATCCTGGTTTAATATTAATTTATTTATATGTATTTAATATCAGAAATCACATAAAACTTTGGTATATTACTATTACTAACACTTTCATCTACCATAGCTTCGATACATCATATACATTATTAAACTCTAAGTATATATTTTCTATATTTTATTATATTGGCCCACAAGGGGTATTGTTTATTAAACAACTTTTAAGAAAAGCGAACCCAGGCTCCAAACCCATATACCTTCGGGGAAATAGACTTGTGGCCACCAAGATCGCTGCTCTGTTAATATTTAATAAAAATAAAAATTAAGAAAAATTTGCATATCTTTAGGCACTGTTTATTTTCTTATGCAATCTTTAAAATGAGATTGTATGAAGTTGCAAATTAAATTAAATAAGTCCCTAATTCTTCAAACTTCATAATAAAAAATGGTTAATTTCAATTAAAATTGTAGTACAATTTAGTTCCCATTTCCGTAAAACTTTAATTATAACCTACCCGAAAAAAAGTTTACCTAGCAAATTAGTTTTTTTTTAATGAAAATCAAATTCTTTCTAAAATTTTGAAAAAGATTTTTAATAAAATCTAAACTTTCTTAATTTTGACAAGTTTACAGAAAAAAACAAATACACGTACATATTTAAAAAAAAAAATTAAACAAATATGCAATTTTGTTCTCCTCGAAAATATGCTAATGAGGGACTACGCAAAAGTTATAAATTAATGTTAAATATAAACCGGAAACTTAACGGCCGGAAATAATTTTTTATTCTGCTGGTTGCACAAAATGCAAATTTAAGTGTAGCTTTAAGCTTTCTTTAATTTATAAAAAGAAATAAACACTTTAATTTTTTTTTAACTTTACTTTTGAAAGAAAAACATATATGTATATATATAAAACTTTAATCTGTAATTAAACATTATATTAAACTATTCCACACTATAGTAATTGTAATACCATATTTAAAAAAAAAAAACTTTTTTTTATTACAGCATGCTGCATGCATGAAAAAATGTAATTTCCATTTTTAGGATGCATGCATATTTAAAACGGTTAATATATGTTAAATCGCTAGGGTAGTTTGACTTTTATGCTCCATCCAACTAAAAATCTACTTGTAAGTGGATGTTTTGCAATTCAAAGTACACATTATATGCATCGATTTGCATTTTTTAAAATGTACTAAAGCATAAGTCACATGATTTTTCTGCATTTAGTATACTGACATCGGATGAACTTTTAATATTAAATTTTAAGGTTGAAAACCTAACTAAAAGGCGGGGAATGTAAGTTATTTATAAATGTTTCTTTTTAATTGCTGTAAATTATAACAGTGAGGTCAATTAGAGATATGAGCTAATTAACCTTGTTTTTGAACTGTCAAATCCATTATTGTTTTGTAATTTCAAGATGCATTTACTTTTATAATTGAAAGATGTATTTAAATTAATATTTAACAGCTGGGTGGCTCAGTGGTTGATTGCCGACTTTTCATGCGAAAGGCCCGGATCGAATCTTAGTGAAAAAAAACTTTGCTGGTTTTCGACTCGACTCAGCTACCATTCGCCAATGGGTTAAAATTAATGGCATAATCAATAATTATATATCTTTAATAAAAAAAAAATGCATTAATATATTAACAAATGCAAAATATAAACAAATAATTTAATAGAATAATATAACTCACAGATATAGAATACCATATATCTCAAATACAAAATATTACAATATAAACAAAAAATAGAATTGTAACTATTCAAAATCCAAGACGTTTCTACATGTTATAAGGCCTAGTACTATCTCATATTGAAATTGTATGTGGAATTCAATAAGACTAATTCTAATAACACGAATATAATATGACTCCCTGTTCCAACATTTACCTATGCTATAGACAGGCTAATTTGCCAAACAGTTGAACAGTTAGCGGTTAAAAGAAAAAAAAAAAGTTGTACGTGTGATTTAGAATTCCGAGTTTGAAAGATTCATTTGCCAACTAAATTGCTTTTACCACAAATATAGTACCACATACCACAGACTGCCAACAAGTACCTATCTGCGTTATTCTGCTTTCTGGTATAATACCTTAATAATTATCAACAGAATGACAAGTATATTATTGTATCATGTCTTTCAACAGAAGTTTTAAACATTAATTAGATAATATTAAAACTAAAAACTTTACCAAATTTCTCTTGTTTTCACTTGGTTTTTTTCCCACACACGTTTTAAACACTATATATAATACTAACCAACTTTTATACACTATTTTTTTTATTTATTTATAACAACGACAATGACTAAAAGAAAAAAGTGAGGATTTTTTTTTTTTAATTATACCTTGTGGTACAAAATTTATAATTAAAATTCAACAAATTAGTTTTAAGATAAAAAGTAGTAGCAAAAAAAAAAAAAACAAAAACAGGATGTAGGATGTAGGATACAAAAAAAAAGGAAAAGAAGATTTTCAAAATCTTTTTAAGTTAATCACTATATTCATGCATGCATTACTCGTGAGTGCATAATAGTCAAATTGTAAAATATCTGCATATATGTATTTTTTTTTTCTGCTTTGTATTTATTCGTTGTCAACCGGTTCTCAACTTTATTTGTATATATATATTATATATATATACAAATCTTTGCTATACATATAGGTATAGGTATTGTTTAATTTTTTTTTTTTTTTTTTATTTGAAAAACTCAAGTACAATGTTTTGGTCAACTTTTTTTATTACGACAGACCACTATATGCATATATGCATGCATATATGCATAAGTTATACAATATAAAAAAAAAAAAATTCCCAAAAAATGATAAGTTTAAAATAACTAGTTGCTTGTTTGTTTGTCATATTGTTTATCTTTTGTACAATAAAAAAAAAAAAAAAATGGAAAAAAAAAACAACATTTTAAAAGTTTTATCTAGAATTAACAATTCTATGTACGAGTATATATTTATATGTACATATATATGTACATAAAGTTTGTATAGAATATTGTTTTAATTTAATATGACATTTTACCATCTCTAACTTGCATCTACCCTTATTTCTATATAATGTAATATGTATATATTCATATATGAATAATATATTAATATTTTTCAAATAATGTGCTCTAGAGTCTAGTATATTTTACGCATTCATATATTATTTATATGTACTATGTGGGTGTGTATGTACATGTTTATAGGAATATGAATTTATTTTGTGATAACAAATTTTAGTCAACTTTTGTTCTTTCCATTTAAATAATTTGGAAAAAATTTAAATGCATTCAAAAATTGAATTTCCATTTATAAATGAATTTAATTATTTAATTTTAATTTTAACAATTAATGTAATTTGAATTTTGTAAAATTTCTCATAGTTTGAATTTAAGTAAATTTTGTTCAGTTGATTGAAATTAAGTTTAAATTGGATTTTTATTTAGGGGTAGGGGTATTCAATTTAAATGATTGATCATTAAAATTTTTCAGAATTAATTTGGTTCTATTTGTCATATGTGTGTAATAGTAAATTTAATTGTAATTAAAACTTTGAAGTTTCATTCACAAAATATTTTTAAATGTTTTGAAGTTATATTTGAATTAACTGTCAATTTTAGATTCTCTTATTACGTCTGACATTCAATTATTACATAATATTTGGCATTCAGTTATTGCGTATTATCTGACATTCAATAATAACGTATTATTTAACAGTCAATTGTTTCGTATTATTTCACTTAAATTATAGGATATGCATAATATAAATACAATATTAATTGATTGTTTTAAATTTATTAAATTGAACGTAACCTTAAAAGATTCCTGATCTATGCTTGAATACAACCTAGTTTATGTCCTCTAATCGTAATATTACTTTGTTTAACTATTAATTAACAATCATATAGAATATAGATTACTGTTGAATATATCCTATCCCAGAATATAGTAAGTACCTAACTTAACAATATCAAACAAGCTCTTCAAATTCGAACTTAATATCATCTGTAAATAATGACTCACGAATTAACCTTTGACAGCTGACAGTACTTTTAATTAATAACCTAATTGTTTGACTTGATATTTATAAAAGAAATGTCAGTTACATAAAAATTGAAATAAATTTTTATTGAAATAAAACTTTTTAAAATTATACAGAGATTTTTTTCAAAAGTTAGATAAAATTAATAAAATCACCCTTTTGTATTTTTTTAACAATTAAATAATAAATCTTGAAAATGGATTGTCCAACTTCTATTTAATAATTTTGTAGTTGTTTTGTTTTTTGTTTTCTAGTTGCTTTCAATGAAAGGGAGGATGACGTTTTGATAATAGTGTGGGAATGAGAAAGAATTATTAAATGTAAGATTTTACTGTTAAATATAAAAACACATGAAGTTAGTAGTATTACATACTCCTGAAATCCTTAATGTCAGTCAGTATATTGTATATTCTCTTTATATATATATTATAACTAAGACTTTTGTATACAGAAAATTAAAAAATTTTGAAAAAAAAAAAAAAGAAAATAGAAAATATATAAAATAAAAATAAATGAAAATAAATTGTTTTGTGATTTATAAGTAATTGCTTTCATGATGGAGTTATTATTAAATAGAAACATATAAAAAAGTTTTAGATAAAATTATTTTTGATGAAAAATTTAATAAAAAAAAAAAACAAAAATAGAAATTGATTTAAAAATATTCTAGTGAAATATTATCTTATGTGTGTGGGTTTTGTTTCTATTTTTCATAATTTTCTTTTGTATTTACCCATCAAAAAATAAACAATTTGAGGTTAAGAACAAAAAATTTAAATCAGATTAAAATTTTTAAAAATATCAAATTAAAAATAATAATTTGTATCTTTTTTGAACTTTTATATTAAAATATATCTTATATTTTTAAAATCTAAATTGAATTCAGTACATTTTTCGTACATATATACATATATATTTATTGTTTACTATTTTGATCGAATTTAGGTTATGGGTATATTTTTTGTGATTTTTCTTAACTTAATTGACACAAATTTGATTTAAAAATTTTTAATCTTTTAATTTTGTGTATATATATACAATATTTAAAAATTTCTCTTGACATTTAGAATTGAAAATAGTTTCAATTTAACCACCATTCTTTTTAACTTTCAACATTAGGCGTTTTTTTTTTTTAAATCTGAGCAGAGCATGAACTGTCAAAAAAAATCGTTTGTTTTTTTTTAGCTTTGAGCGATCAAAGCTTGTGATTCATGTTTTTTTTTAAATCAGAGCGCGCTTAGAACGTGATCTACATGCTCACTGGAAATATATTGAATTTTGACATTTGTTTAAGATTTTACGAGTACTTGTAAAATAAAAGTCATAATGTTTTCTTTATTTTAAGTTATCTCTTCTTAATTTAAATTAATTTTTTCACAATTTAAAACGTAAGTAAAATAAAAGTGAAAGTTTTTTCAAATCGTGTTTTTTTTTAAATCTTAACGCTCTGAGTGTACTCTGTTAATGCTCTGCTCAGAGCGTGCTCAGATCTATGCTCTGATTAAAAAAAAAAAAAACGCCTTTTGATGTAAAGCATCTGTCAAATTTACAAAACTCTGTTTCAGCTGAACTAATGTTTAGAATAATTTCATTTTAAATATTGAGTCTTCTCAAATATTTTACAATATAGAATCGTTAGGTATATAGTGTTAATTTAACATTTAAATGCTCACTTTGTCAAATTCCTCACTAATCAAAAACCCTCACTTCTCCCTTAAGTACTGGTTAGATTTATATTAATGAATTTAATAATGGAGTCTTATAAAATATTTAACCATTAAATAAAATGTTATATCCTATATACATATATTATTAAAAATTCTATGCTGATTGCTGAGGCAAATTAAATTAATTACTAAACAAATTAAATTCTAACTAACAAAAAACCAATATCTGAATAAAGTGCAATTTTCCATAATAGTTTGTTCACTTTGTTTTAATTGAAATTTTATTTAATTAAAAACTTCTTTTCATTTTAACTTTGTTGATTCAAATTTTAACATTTTAGAAATTTTTAAATACAATTTGTTATATAACATTTTAAAAGCGAATTTCTAAAAAATTGTTTTTATATTGAATCAGTTATTGACATAGTAAAATTTTGCGAAGTTTAACTCTATTGTGAACAGCATTGAGAATTGATCGCATTTCATATGTCATTATATGACGCAATCTATATTCATTATTTCTTATAAGTGACATTTTTAAATATATAAAATTAAAAATATTATGACCATATCAGAGTTATTTTAATATTCTAATATATTTTTAATATTCTTTAATTAAAATATAAAGTTATTTAAAACTGAGTAAATATTTAATGTGATAAAAAATTTATTGGAAATTAATAAAAAACAATTATAAAAATATTAATTATTCATAATGATTTTATTGGAAAATAATTTAAAAACTTAACATAAAGTCAAACGAAATAAAATTTAATCCATTTTGGTATTATTTCAGCTTTGGTAATTAAACATAAATGAAAATGATTAATTTTAAATTGATTGAAAAAAATAATTAAAAATTGATTTGAAAAAAAATAAATAATAATTTATTATTTTAATATTAATTTTTAATACTAACATATTTTTATTAATTAAAAAACAAAATAATGTCAAATATATTGTATACAGAATGAAGTTTAACCTTTAAATTCATTTTTTTCTGCAAATTAACAATTCTAAAAAATTTGCTATAAAGAGTCCTGCTTCTTAATAATTTCCAATCAATTGTAAGAGCAAAAGAAACCCAATTTAAAAACAAGGAAGAGTGTAGTTGAGTAGACTTTGTCAGCTTTAGGATACCCGTATAACCGTAATATAAACATTATATCATCCGCTTAATTGCTTTTGGCAAAATTTCAAATACACAACTTCAGTAAAATTCAGTGATGCACAAAAGAAAATATAAAGCTCTTCGAAACTCTTCCACTACACAAACTTTATTTTATTTGGGTGTTGGCCATTAAAGTTAATTACTATTGACAAAATTTCAGTCATCCACCTTTATTAGGTACTAGCTAATACCCAGTGCGCGTTGCTGCGCCTCTCAATAGAGGTTTAATTGAAGTTGATGTTACGCCAAAAAGTTAACACAAAAATTACACACGGTTTACACCTGTAAATTTTAAAATGTATGAAAGCAATCTTTTTCTAACGATTTTTCTAGGATAATTCTAGTAATTTTTGAAACTTTCTGTAATTCAAATCAGTACAAACTACTTTCCAAAATATGACGTAATTTACTTACAAACCTTTTTTTTGTCAATCGTCGGGCCGGCATGGGTTAACCAATTGCAAGTCTGTTAAAAGAGTTAATTCATTCTCAAAACGGAACACATATATAAAATTTGAAGAAAATCGGTTAAACCGTTTCTAATTTAGAGTAAAATAACCAAAAATTTATAAAAAGCTGTTGGGCCGCATGGGTTAATGGAACTCAACAAAATTTTTTTTGAGGCTTTCTTTTTAGACAAAGCAGTACTTTGAAAATTTTGAAAATATTAGCTTCCAAAATTATTTTGACCAACCTTCGGGCCGACATGGGTTAACAAATTCCAAATCTGTTAATAGTGTCAACTCAATTCTTACAGGGGAGCACATATACAAAATTTGAAGAAAATCGGTCAAACCGTTTCTAATTTAGAGCAAAGAAGTTTAAATACTTGCACCACAGCCCCAACTTGGCGGTCCGTGGCGGTTCAATTATTTGTTTATAAATATAAATTATACATTGAGTGCGAAAGCGCTCGAATCGCGCGACTTTATCTAATTTGAAATATTATTAGTTCAATCAACATTGGTATTAATATTAAACCCGAACGAATTTTTATTATTTTTATTACGAAAGTAAATTAGAATACAAGTTACAAAAGTTGCATTGACCATTCAAACTCCACAATGATTTGAATTTCAACCATAGAATCCGTTAAACCAACATCAAACTGAAACCTTACTAAATAAATAGGTTTTTGTAATTCCGTTAAATAATTAGAATATTTACATACTATATATTTATATATAATTGTTGTTATCAATTAAAAAACATTAAAATTAAATTAAAAAAAAATAATTTTAAATTAATTTGTACAAAAAAAAAAACCAAACTACATAAACTTCATAACATATAAATTTTTTTTTTTAAAATAAAGGTTTAGGGCCTTACCTAAATGACGACGTACGGCGTATATTTTCTGTCAAAATAATTTTAAATACATATAATTATATGGGAGCTCCCGAAATACGCGACGTACTATACGTCGGGTTTTTAAAATTTAAAAATTGACAAAGCGTATACAATTTTGTTATTGTTTTTTGTTATGTTGTTACGGTGAAGTTTTGTTGATATTTAGTAAATAAAACGTTTTTAAATTTAAATCTTCTAAAACTTCAGTATCATCGAAATCCATTTTACAAAATTTAAAGAAAAAAAATTAAAAATAATACCAAAATTAAAAACGGTATTTTTTATATGAAATCAATATTCAAAATAGATTTTTTGACAAATTAAAAATGGTACGCGCGTATCGATTTCGGGATACGTCGACGTGTCGACGTACGGCGTATTGTACGTCATACGTCGTAAGCTTTTGATTAGGTAAGGCCCTTAATATAGTTAATGTGTAGAACTTAAGGGTTAATTCAAAGAAATTTTTATTGGTTTTTTTTTTGTTTGATATCATAAACATGTTATATTTTTGTTGTAGGTATTTGCATTTATTTAAATTTTTTAATTTTAGAAAAAATTTTGATTTTTAATTTAAAACACTTAAAAATATGATTTGATATATA